>JABBWF010000082.1:0-185798 GCA_016647645.1 Suillus variegatus
TTCCGGACACCCGATACCCGAGACCCGGCAGTCTTGGGTTTCGGGGTTCAGGTGTCCGGAATTCGGAACTCGGTATGTCTAAACCATTTTTGAAAGATGTCTCATATCAAATGTTAAGTCCTGAGTTTTGAATTTTGGGATTCAGGACTCCGGGTTTCGGGACTCGGCACTCCCGAACCCGGAAGTTGAAACTCGGGACTTGACATTTGATATGAGACATCTTTCAAAAATGTTTCATTCAACCTTTCATATATTCATACACATTCTACCAACCCCCGAACCCCAGAATTGTGGACTGCCGGGTCTCGGGTTTCGGGTTTCGGGGTTCGAGGTTTGGAGGTCCGGAACTCAGAACTCAGTATGTGTAAACAAAAATATATTTCAAACATGGGTAAGTCAATGTGTTTGTCAATCAACTCAATTGTAAATCAAATTTTATTGATCTCCCCAAATCTCCCCAAGTTCCGAGTGCCGGGACCCCTGAACCCCAAACCCCGAGACTGTTGGATCTCGGGGTTCGGGGTTTGGGGGTCTGGAACTCGGAACTCGGTATGTAGAACAAAAATGTATTTTAAACATGGGTAAATCAATGTGTTTGTCAATCAACTCAATTGTAAATCAAATTTTATTGATCTCCCCAAATTTCCCGAGTTCCGAGTTCCGGGACCCCCGAACCCCGAGACCCGGAAGTCCACAATTTTGGGGTTCGGGGGTTGGTAAAATGTGTATGGATATATGAAAGGTTGATTGAAACATTTCTGAAAGATGTCTCATATCAAATGTCAAGTCCTGAGTTTTGATTTCCAGGTTTCAGGACTCCGGGTTTCGGGACTCTGGGCTTTGGGACTCAGCACGCTTGAAACCTGGAAATCGAAACTTGGGACTTGACATTTGATATGAGACATCTTTTAAAAATGTTTAAACCAACCCTTCATATATCCATACACATTTTACCAACCCCTGAACCCCGAAATTGTGGACTGCCGGTGTAGAGAATCATGCCTCTCATGGTGTGATATGGCACTTTTCACTAGGGAGTACTTAGCACGAACTTGCAGCACCATCCTGTGTGCTATCCGCAGCTAATCCTATATGAGGCGCAGCTTTCCCGTGCAACGCGCGCCATGCGCGCACCATTCCCGCGCTTCGCGATGTATACGCGCGCGTGCATTCCCGCGCTTGCGCGCCCTATGGCGCCAGCCATCCAGAAGCATCCATCCACTGTCCACCAAGCTCCCTAGTGCGTATATTTCCATTTCCTTTATTAGCATAGTTCCACCTTTATTTTTATCATGGATTCTCACTCATATATATCTTTACATACCTACTCGGTAGCGCTTCGGCTCCGCATGACCGCGCTTAGGCGCGCTATATAAGCGCCAGCAGTACATACTATTACTTACTTTTCCTACCTTGGACTTTACTTTTTATCTCTCAATTACCTGTTACTACTCACTTACTACTTAGTAGAAGTCTATTTGTCTATACTTCGCATCTCCCTTCTCTTATCTTGCATTATATTATCACTTGAGTCTAGTCTTTATCATTTTCCACATACGCGCGCGTGCTTTCCCGCGCTTCGCGCAGTACACGCGCGCATTCCCACGCCTTCTCGCCTGGCGCGTGCCTGCGCTTTCTCGCGCTTCGCATTGGCCAGCCAGTAGCACCTTCAGCGCCAACCACTAGACCTTCGCTGCACTCGCTTCCCCTTTAGGGTCGAACGCACTTGTCTCCTCAAGTAACGCAGGCTAGGCAACGCACGACCTACAACTTTTTAGACACAGTCTGGAGCATCATTTGTTCCTCTCAGTGTTGTTGTTTCTACACCGGGTTTCGGGGTTTGGGAGTCCCGGAACTCGGAACTCGGAATTTGGTATGTAAGACAACAAAAATATCTTTCAGGGTTCAGGGGTTAGTGAAATGTTTATAGATATACGTAGGTTAATTCAAACATGTCTGAAAAATTTCGTTCATCTCAAATGTCAAATCCTGAGTTCCAGGCCTCGGGACTCGGCACCCAGCACCCAGCAGTCAGGGTTGGGGGTTCGGCACTGAAAATTTGACATTCGGGTGTTCAGGTTTCGGGTGATATCTAAATCAACAACTTTGAGTTCTGCCAAAGCGTGAAACTTGAAACCCAGTGTGCAACATGTTGATTTTTCATTTATATCACACAAATCATCAAGTTCCGAGTGCCGAGGGCTGAGACCCAAAGCCCGAGACCCGAAAATATGTACACAACATGTCCATTTTTCACTCACTGCACAAATCACCGAGTTTCAAGTGCCAAAGCGTGAAACTTGAAACCCAGTGTGCAACATGTCCATTTTTCATGTACATTACACAATTCATTGAGTTCCGAGTGCCAAGTGCCGAAACCCGAAGCCCGAGACCCGAAAATATGTATATAACATTTCCATTTTCACTTGTTGCACAAATCACTGAGTTTCGAGTGCCAAAGCGTGAAACTTGAAACCCAGTGTGCAACATGTTGATTTTTCATTTATATCACACAAATCATCGAGTTCCGAGTGCCGAGGGCCGAACCCTGAGACCCAAAAATATGTACACAACATGTCCATTTTTCACTCACTGCACAAATCACCGAGTTTCAAGTGCCAAAGCGTGAAACTTGAAACCCAGTGTGCAACATGTCCATTTTTCATGTACATTACACAATTCATTAAGTTCCGAGTGCCGAGGGCCGAGACCCAAACCCCGAGACCTGAAAATATGTATGCAACATTTCCATTTTTCACTTGTTGCACAAATCACTGAGTTTCAAGTGCCGAAACCCGAAACTCGAAACCTGGTGTGCAACATGTTCATTGTTCATTTACATTACACAGATCATTTAGTGCCAAGGGCCGAATCCAAAAACCTGAAGCCCAAAAACATGTATGCCACATGCCCATCTACTCATTGCACAAATCACCAAGTGTTGAGTGCCAAAACCCAAAACCCGGTACTTCAAATGGACATGGATTCTATATTTGTATGTATTATCCATTGATGTAGGGTTGAAATAACTTGGGAATTGTATTTGTCAGTGCTCGGTACTTGGTAGTTGGTAGTTGGTGATCGGTAGTCAATATACAATTTTCAGTATCTTGCCCTTGCATCCATGATCCAACCTTTTAATATATAATGAGCATAGCTTATATTCTTGCTTCTTATGACCAAGATCAGCTCACAATAGGCTGGAGTTTGTGAGCTAGTGTGTATACTTGTCATTTCGCCTGATAAGGGGCCCATGCCTTCAAAACATTGAATCTTCATAATCAGAAACCTGGGGTACATTTCAAATATCTTAAGTATCATAGACATAAATTTACAGACAAATCAACCAAGAATTGAGTACTGAGGAAGTGAAATGGGTAAGAAATTGAGTGTGGGAAACTTCAAAGACCCAAAGCATCGAAAATGGTTAGTTGAGCAGTGGTAGGACTTTAATGCTGGGTCAACTCATATTTTCACTATATCCCTTCTACCCATCCCCTACCCTCAGGGCAGTAGGCAGTATGGGTTCCTTGGGTAGTTTACGATCTATCCTACATATTTGTAATGATATTTTTGGCCTGAATCATATATAAATGTGACTTTGTATAAAAGATGTCTATTGTCACTCTCCACACATATGTCATTTTGCCTATCATTACATCAATCCTTCATGAATATTTCTAAGCTTTTAAGCTATTATAATGGATGTATATGGGTGTTATTCCAGGTCTCTGATCACATCACAGGCTTGTTATGTTGGATATCTTGACATAATGTGCAAGTCTCACTATTAATATTCATTCTTTTATCTTTAGACTCACTTACTGCACACATGTATTTCATTTGTCATTATTGATGTTTTGGATTTCTTTAGCTTATATCTTGGTCACATGGTAACCAATGGACGAGAAAAGACTACAAATAAACTCACCTAGACTCGGACTACAACCTTCATTAAGCTGACTACTGATTCCCAGATACCGAGTATCAAAACCAAATACTGAGTACCAATTACCATGTACCGAGTACTGCGTAATGAGTAACAAGATAACCAATTGACAAAAAAAGACTACCACTACACTCACCTGGACTTGGACTACAACCTTTGGTAAGGAAGTTAAGCATAATAACAACTTTCATTTTTTCATTATTGCTGATGTTTTGCTGAATGACAAGAAAAGACTACCAAGTCACTCACCTTGACGTGGACTACAACTGTCATTTTTCATTATCATTTGCCTATATTGACTACCGAGTCTCGAGTACCAACCACTGACCACCGATCACTGAGTGCCGAGTACTGAGTACTGATAGGGAATAGCGTGGGTGAACCCCGGGGTATGAGTAGCACTACCCCCACCCATACCCCATGATATACCCACACCCACCTTGTGGGTGTGGGTTTTTTGGTGGGTATCAGGGAAAAACTACTGAGTCTCAAGTACCAACCACTGACCACCGATCACTGAGTGCCAAGTACTGAGTACCGAGTCCGAATCCGAGTCCCGAGTCCCGAGTCCCGAGTCCCGAGTCCCGAGTCCCGAGTCCCGAGTCCCGAGTCCCGAGTCCCGAGTCCCGAGTCCCGAGTCCCGAGTCCCGAGTCCCGAGTCCCGAGTCCCGAGTCCCGAGTCCCGAGTCCCGAGTCCCGAGTCCCGAGTCCCGAGTCCCGAGTCCCGAGTCCCGAGTCCCGAGTCCCGAGTCCCGAGTCCCGAGTCCCGAGTCCCGAGTCCCGAGTCCCGAGTCCCGAGTCCCGAGTCCCGAGTCCCGAGTCCCGAGTCCCGAGTCCCGAGTCCCGAGTCCCAAGTACCAACCACTGACCACCGATCACTGAGTGCCGAGTACCAAATCCCAAGTACCAAGTACTGACAAATACAATTCCCAGGTTATTTGAGCCCTACACCAATGGATAATACATACAAATACAATTTGTGTCCACTTGAAGTACTGGGTTTCAGGTTTTGACACTCAACACTTGGTGATTTGTGAAATGAGTGAAAAATGGACATGTTGTGTACATGATTTTGGGTTTCGGGCTTTGGGTCTCGGCCCTTGGCACTCGGAACTCGATGATTTGAGTAATGTAAATGAAAAATCAACATGTTGCATGCCAGGTTTCGAGTTTCGGGTTTCAGCACTCAAAACTCGGTGATTTGTACAGTGAGTGAAAAATGGACATGTTGTGCACATATTTTTGGGGTTCGGGTTTCGGCCCTCGGAACTCAGAACTCAGAACTCGATGACTTGTGTAATATAATTGAACAATGGACATGTTGCACACCCGGTTTTGAGTTTCGGGTTTCAGCACTTGAAATTTGGTGATTTGTGCAACAAGTGAAAAATGGAAATGTTGCATACATATTTTCGGGTCTCGGGCTTCGGGTCTCGGCCCTCGGCACTCGGAACTCGATGATCTGTGTAATGTAAATGAACAATGAACATGTTGCACACTGGGTTTTGAGTTTTGAGTTTCAGCACTCGAAACTCAGGTGATTTGTGCAACAAGTGAAAAATGGAAATGTTGCATACATATTTTCGGGTCTCGGGGTTCAGGGTTCGGCCTGTTACCTCTGCGAGTAGCAAACATTTGAATTACTGAGTCCCGAGTGCCGAAGCCTGGAACTCGATATTCAACACAACACTTAAAACAAAGATATTCTTGTCCAGTCCCACATATCAAGTCCCGAGTTCTGGGACCCCCAAACCCTAAAACCCGGCAGTCCACAATTTCGGGGTTCAGGGGCTTGGCAAAATGTTTATGAATATACAAAGGTTTATTCAAACATTTTTGAAAAATAGTCCCAAAACCTGGAACACAGGAAATACTCATATATCCATACACATTTTTTGACCCCCAAACCCCGAGTGCCAGGTGCCAGGGTGCTGAGTCCCGAAATCCAGAGCTCAGGACTTGACATTTGAGATGACATTTTTCAAAAATGTTTGAATCAACCTTTTGGATATCCATAAACAATTTACCAACCCCCGAACCCCAAAATTGTGGACTGCCGGGTTTCGGGGTTCGGGGGTTCCGGAACTCGGGACTCGATATGTGGGACTGGACAAATTGGCACTTGGTTATTTGTGTGATATAAATGAAAAATCAACATGTTGCACACTGGGTTTCAAGTTTCATGCTTTGGCACTTGAAACTCAGTGATTTGTGCAGTGAGTGAAAAATGGAAATGTTGCATACATATTTTCGGGTCTCGGCTTCGGGTCTCGGCACTCGGCACTCAGGAACTCGATGATTTGTGTAATGTAAATGAAAAATGGACATGTTGCATGCTGGGTTTCGAGTTTCGGCACTCAAAACTCGGTGATTTGTGCAATGAGTGAAAAATGGACATGTTGTGTACATATTTTCGGGTCTCGGGCATCGGGTTTCGGCCCTCAGCACTCGGAACTCGATGATCTGTGTAATATAAATGAAAAATCATCATGTTGCACGCCGGGTTTCGAGTTTCAGGTTTCGGCACTCAAAACTTGGTGATTTGTGCAACAAGTGAAAAACGGACATGTTGCATACATATTTTTGGGTCTCGGGTCTCGGGCTTCGGCACTCGGAACTCGGAACTTGATGATTTGTGTGATATAAATAAAAAATCAACATTTTGCACACTGGGTTTCAAGTTTTGGGTTTCGGCACTCAAAACTCGGTGATTTGTGCATTGAGTGAAACATGGACATGTTGTGTACATATTTTCAGGTCTCGGGTTTCGGCACTTGGCACTTGGCACTTGGTTATTTGTGTGATATAAATGAAAAATCAACATGTTGCACACTGGGTTTCAAGTTTCATGCTTTGGCACTCGAAACTTGGTGATTTGTGCAGTGAGTCAAAAATGGACATGTTGTGTACATATTTTCGGGTCTCGGGCTTCGGCACTCGGCACTCAGAAGTTGGTACAGTTGACCCAAATTTGGGTGGTCGGAACTTGGCATCTCGTAGGGCAACACAAGCTTCGCACCGCCATGTCAGGAGATCACCTGCTGCTCCAGGAACTCGGTAACTTTGATTTATTACCTCCTCTGAGTACGGTTGACCCAAAGGTTGGTAATCGGAACTTGGCTTCTCGTACAGCAACACAAGCTTCGCACCTCAGATTCCAAATTCTGCAAGACAACCTGTGCACCATCAAAGGCCATGTCAGGAGATCACCTGCTGCTCCGGGAACTTGGTAACTTTGATTTATTACCTCCTCTGATTTGGTTGATGTACAACTACCTCAGCTCCATCATGTCTACAATTATGATACACATGGGCCCACCCATCTATATTTTATACCACCCTCGGCCCACCTGTTTAATTAATATGCGTCTGGGCCCACCTGTCTAATACAATATTTTATAATACCCTCGGCCCACCCGTCTAATTTAATATGTGTCTGGGCCCACCCGTGAATGTGATAACAAGTACCTACCCATCTATCTCATACACATCTACCTTAATACACCCATCTGCATAATATCCAACTACCTCGGCCCACCCGTCTACCTAATATTCATGTACATCGGCCCACTCATCTACTCTATATATTCCCTGCATGGGCCCACCCGCCTCCATCGGGAATAATTTGCCTCCCGGCCCATCCGTCATAGTCGAGGATATTTTTATCATGGGCCCATGGTCCGCTGGCCCGTATCATATGGGATATTATGCACGTCCGTTCCCTCGTATTATACGGAGATAGGTCACTGTAATATGTGCACAATCTCGCCGGATGGTAAGCGCATCGTGTCTGGTTCACGGGACAAGACAATTCAGGTGTGGGACATGGAGATTCGCAAGGCGTTTGGTGCCCCACTCCAAGGCCACACGAACACGGTTTGATCTGTCGCAATCTTGCCGGATGGGAAATGCATTGTGTCTGGATCTGGAGACAGGACAATCCGGGTGTGGGATATGGAGACCAGCAAGCCATTGGGCGCCCCTCTCCAAGGCCATGTTGACCGTGTTGTGTCTGTCGCAATTTCGCCTGATGGCAAACATATTGTGTCCGGGTCAGAAGACAAGACAATTCGGTTGTGGGATATGCAGACTGGTGAAGCATTTGGTACCCCCCTCAAAGGCCACACTCAGGCTGTTACATCAGTCGCAATCTTTTCGGATGGAAACCGCATTGTGTCTGGTTCATCTGACGAGACGATCCGAGCGTGGGATGTGAAGACTGGCGAGGCAGTAGGATCTCCTCTCCATGGCCACACTTCCTACATTCACTCTGTCACAATCACTCCGGATGGAAGTTGCATAGTCTCTGGTTCGGACGACAACACAATTCGGGTGTGGAATGCCAACACCATTATGGGCAAGGCATCGGTTGCCGCCCTTGAATGCCACACTGAGACTGTTAATTCTGTTGCAATCTCCCCTGATGGATGTTCCATTGTGTCTGGTTCAGATGACACGACAGTCCGGATGTGGGATATAGAGACTGGCAAGGCATTGGTTGCCCCTCTTCAAGGGCACACAGACTGTGTTCTGTCAGTCGCAGTCTCATCAGATGGGAAGGGCATCATGTCTGGTTCAGAGGACAAGAGCATCCGCATGTGGAATGTGGAAACCGGGAAGGCATCAGGTATTCTCCAAGGTCACACTGACTATGTTCTGTCTGTCGCAATCTCGCCGGATAGACATTGTATCGTGTCTAGTTCAGCTGACAGGACAATCCGGGTGTGGGATATCGAGACTGGCGAGGCATATTCTCTCAGTGGGCACACTAACTGGGTTCAGTCTGTCGCAATTTCATCAGATGGAAATCGCATAGTGTCCGGTTCAGATGACAGGACAATTCAGGTGTGGGATAGTATGGGGACTGGCGAGGCATTGAGTTCCCATCTCCAATGTCACACCAGTGAGGTCAACTCTGCTGCAATCTCACCAGATGTATGTCGCATTGTATCCGGCTCACGAGACAAGACTATCCGTGTGTGGGGTATGAGGACTGGCGAGCAAGTGGGCTCCCCTCTCCAAGGCCACACTAATGAGGTCAACACTGTTGCAATCTCCTCGGATGGTCATCACATTGTGTCTGGCTCATCTGACCAGACCGTCCGGGTGTGGGATATGAAGGCTGGCGAGGCACTGGCCACAATTTGAGGGCACACCGGATACGTTATGTCTGTTGCAATCTCGCCTGATGGCAAACACATCGTGTCTGGGTCATCCGACAAGAGCATCCGGGTGTGGGATCTAGAATTTCTAATCCGGCATCACCAATCATTTGAAGCACCTACAATATGTTTCTCGACCGACCTGACTCATGCCCTTCATTCCGCCTCCTCCTTTCTCCAAGATTCCAAGTCTAAAACCCCAGCCCCAGCCCCATCATCCTCCGAGTCCGAGTCCAAGTCTAAAACCAAAACCTTAGCCCCAGTCCCAGCCTCATCATCCTCTGAGTCCAAGTCTAAAACCAAAGCCCCAGCCCCAGCCCCATCCTCATCATCCTCCGAGTCTGAGTCCGAGTCTGAGTCCAAGTCTGAATCTGCATCTGAATCTGAGTCCAAGTCCGAGTCCCAATCCGAATCTGAAACCCCAGCCCATTATGTCCCAAACGAGGAGGGATGGGTCATAGGCTCCGAAGGATGACTTCTTCTCTGGATCCCGCTCAATTTCCACTCGACGGTGTATGCCCTAGGCAACATGCTAGTGATACCCAACAATGCCCTGCAGCTGGACTTGAGTCGTGTCACACACGGCACATCATGGCATAGGTGTCATGAACAGTAGTGAGTTGTACCACGTTCATGATAGTATCCGTTGGTCCGACTTTACTAGACATGTACTTAGGTTAATTGACTGGAGATTCATGCACATTCTACGGATTTGATACAATAGCTGTTCACCATCTTACATTTCTTTTGTTTCGTTCTACTTGATGGGCTCACTCTCGCGAAATTGTTTAGGGGTGCACAAAGATTTCATTCACTATGTTTACATACACTTATCCTGTTGCTACTGATATTACTATCTAAAATTGCTTCCCCGGGGAACACTTGCAAGTGCGCAAATGAGAACTTGAACCACCAGAGTTGACAAGTGTTACTTTGCTTCGTACAGCATGAAAATATCCTCGTCAGACTTCATTGCCTCCTTGTCTAAACAGATAGATCACCGCAATCGACATCTTTACCCCCTGAAACCATGTCCAACAGCATGAATCATAATGTCATCCAACCCGAACACCGCTCGATGAAGGGTCAGAATCATGGGTAGCGCAGGCGTAAGCAGCTGCTCGTCCAAAACCAGCCTCTCTCGAGCATATGAAGAACTCAGAAATACTGTGCTTATGATGAGCATTCGCTGGGAGGAAGGGCGGAAGAATAAGTAAGTGATGATGGCCGGAGGAGGAAGTGAGGCAAAAAGAAGCCGCGTGTGGAAGTTGGTGTTGGAAAGGACGGTCCAGCGTCGACTACTGTTTACATGTTCGTTCTTGTAATACTATATGTTAGGATGCATAGAGCTGTGAAATGAGACCAATCGCTGTTGCACATATTGACATAAACAGGCTCGCCGTCATGACATTCAGCGGTGCCTGCTTCACCTGCTGCTGTCATTCTGATGTATTAAAACTGACCTTATCACAAAAACCATGATACATAAACTCGATGGTGTGTCGCTGGTACTACAGCCTAGCGACCGCTGTCAATGATACATCATATCCCACTCGGCGTGATGTATCACTTCCGAGTTCCCATTGATACATCATATCCCTCTCGGCTTCCCACTTGGCTTGATGTATCACATCCGAGTTCCTGTGTAATACATCACATCCGAAATTCCGTAGATGCTCAGCATTATCACATTGGGAATGATACATATGATACATTAGGTCAGTGATACATCAGACATCAGTGTCATCTTCGTCGTCTGCAGGTGAGCCCTCTTCGTCGTCTGCAGGTGGGCCCTCTATGGTCAGTAATACATCAGCCGTCTCTGCAGTGTCATCTTCATTGTCTGGAAGGAGCTGAGACTGTACAATTGAGGGAACAGCTACCCAAAGCTCTTGAACGTGCTTAACCATTGTGAGCCGTATATGAGCTTGCCATGCTGCATATGCAAGACCCCCTTCCTGATGAGCAGGTTTCGCAAAAATGGCTGCAGTTCCACGATCTTTCCACCATTTTGCCTGCCACTTAAAAAACTCAATGACCCTTCGCATTTCCTCGAGAAGCAGTAATACTTCTTCGGACCACTGTCCTTCGCATGCACGTGCTTTGCACCATTCAATCCGTAGACCTGAAACACAGTGAGATAATGTCAGATTGCAATATAGGTCACATACAATCTTGCAGGCCTGCGTTGTCATTATCCAAGGCACCCAGCGCCTTCCAGATCCACGATATGTCTCTCGTGCCCTCCGACTGACCAGGTCCAATATCACCTAATGTACACAGGTCTGCAACATGCAGAACCCGTAATTTTCCCTCCCAAGCGACCTTACCCAGAATTGGACCAAGAACAATCAGCGCAGCACGAGCCATGTCGTATTTGAGCTTGCTTGCCATTTTTCTCATATCTGCAACGTCTAACATGCTGCAAGCACGGGTCGATGCTCGTTGTCCATGAATGTGAGTCCGTTTGAATGTCTTGAGATGAGATGAGAGGCGAATGCTCTGGCGCACTTCATTTAAGGCATCGTGTACTTGAGCGAAGTGGAGGTCCCATTTGAGCTCTTGCAGCTTGCAGTCGCAGGAATATTCTGTACCTAGTGAGGAAGGGAGCCAGAGCGGTAAATTTTCTGGTCTGTCTGCATCGTCACTTGCCTCCCGCGTGAGTTCTGATGCTGAGCGAAGTAAGGAAACTGTAGGCATGTATAGTGTCTGGATTATTGTCCACGATTCGATCTTGCGTAGGAGTGCATTACTTCGGGTGCAAATCTTGGCTTTCTGGATTTCGGTGGTGTGAACTCCGAGTGTAGTGGCATCCGTGCATAGACGACGCCTAAAGCAGACATAAGCTTATGAGAGGGTCTCGTGAATTGTGGACTAACTGTTTGTCTTCTAGATATAAGCTGGTAGAAATAAGTATGAACGGTGATACCTCGTCATGTAGAGATACATTTATGCCAGCTTGTAAGTCATGAGCCTTGTTCTCAGCCAGTTGAAGTCGAACGGTTGTTTGTGTCATTGCTTGAGCAAGAATCAGAACAAGGACATGTGGAAGTACAGATACATTCACTCATGCACTATGCGGCTCTCAAATGGGTTGGGCTGCAAACTATCATCTTCCCAAGCCTCAACTTCAGATTTCCATGCATTCAGGGACACATCATCTATCGTGCTCTGCAGCTCCGCTAGCTCGTCACTGTGAATCTTGGCACTCTTCACAGATTCCTTCAGTTTGCATAGTAGAACATGACCTGCTGCATTTTTAACACATGCTAGCGGTAGCAGCAGTAAAGAAACTTACTGAATGTCGTCACTTTTTTCCAGTTCCAATCACCAAAATTATCGTCCAGGGTGTCGCGACGAGCCCCGGGACCCATCTCCTTAGTACTGGTAGCCACCCTGTTCACATTCGCCCAACCTCTCTCTGGTGCCTCTCCATCTGTGCGACCAACACCCTTAGAGTAATTGAACGAAAAGTTTGTCTGGCAGGCGGGGATGTGTGCGTTGATGTGGAACTTTGGCACAAAAAATCGCACTGTCTTGTTCTTGCGGTCAAACTGTAGCCTATCAGGCATTGAGGCCAAGTGTGCCCATAACTTTTTGTGCCATTGGCAGGCTATATCATAAGACAAATTAAGGACAGCTGTGCCACTGCCAACGATGACGGAAAATACGAGATAATCCATATTTATGTATCTGTGAGAAAAGTCAGACTGGCGAGTCAATGAATCAAGTCCAATACTTACTTCTCCCCCTTTTGGAGATTGCCTACTCCACTTGCAAGCTTCATCTTGTGGCAAGCACAATCTACGGTCCCTACACCAGTTGCAGCAAGGCCTCTTGAAGACTTCGTGTCCGCCATATTGACTGCGTTATGACTAACGCATGCACTTGGCTGAAAGAATATTGAGCACAATGACATCATTATGGTGAAATTGAACCTCTTGTGGCAGTGTGACTCGCTCAGCCAGGTAAGATTTGTAGTGTTTTTCTTCTACAAAATACAATGACCCATTATTGAGGCTGGGGTCACGCTTGTCACTCGACACTGCTTTCCATTTTAAACGAAAATTAGCATCAATCGAGAGAAAAAGTGCGTATACCCATCTGCAGTGAGTAGTAGTTAGTAGTGGGAAAATGTGTGAAGAAACAGATATTACTTTGACCTGGGCTCTGCCTTCTCCCATCCCTCCGGAAGGTTTATCCCTGGTTGCGGGCATGCAGGACAAAGGACAATGCAGTCACCTTCTTGTGTAGTACCGATGCCATCGGGGTGGTGTCCCCTCCCTGAGCATTTGAGAAGTTTCAGGTTCCGCCACTCCCGCACCATGCAAAGGAACACAGAATAACGATCCTGCCATGCTGGGGTAAGTTACACCTCATGGATATTGCATTCATACATACCTTGATTGGTGTAATCCCAGTATTATCTGTTCGGCGGGCAAGACTATGGTAAAATTCATAAGGTGAAACTTTAGATTCAAATGAGAGTAAATGAAAAAACTCCATGACAGCAAATGTAGTGGCTGTTTGAGGTTTGGAGGACGTGGCAGGGAACCAGCGAGCATGGAGGAGTTGGATGTGATGAATCTGTGCCGTCTCGCAGCCACAGAAATCGAGGCTGATTTCATGGATCTCGTGGGCGTCAACAACAGTAAAATCGTCCCCATTCGCCCTCTGTTTGTTCAAACAGACCTCACCAGGGTTGTGACCAAGTTGAACGCAGAGACCAAGGGACTTGAGTGAGACACGCTTGAAGAAGTCTTGTGTCCATTCCTCTATTTGATGCAGTGGATTGCATCTATGGCATTCAACCACGCAGCTCTGACAAACCATCTCTATCCCAAAACAGTCTCTGCACCTGTAAATGGGCAGGTCCTCGCCTCCACAACAACATAGAGAGCGGGCTGCTTCATTTCCACGACCTTCTAGCCGAATCATTTTGTCTAGATATGTTGAATGCTCCGTAAGCCACAATAACAATGGATTGTCCTAAGAGATATTATTATGAGTTGATGGACATCAACGCGAAAAAACATACCCCTGGAGTCCGTTTCTTTTTAGATTTTTGAGAGGATGGTAGCTGGTCTGCTGATGGCAGCTCAAGCTGTGCTGTCTGGTCTATGTTGAGACTGGGAAGAGGCTTGTCCCAAAGGCTTGTGAAGTCGGGGGGCTCATTCTCGTCAGACGAGAGTTCGGGCAATGAACGAGATACTGGAGATGAAGAAACGAATTGGGTGGATTGAAGGATGACCCCACCATCTTGAATTCCATAGACACGATGTCATTGGTACTCAGTCTGCTCCTCCTGTACATCCACATATCACATGAGCTTTGGATGCTTGCTTGGTCAGGGCATTGAATGTTAGCATGCGAAGAGAAGGGGATGGGCATCAGGCACTAACACCAGGCATGGTCATTCCAATGGAAACCTAAAGCTGCAACCAGTTTACCATTAAAGGGCATTGCCGAAGCTTCCAGGAGCTTCACCTTGCTTGCAAGGTCATATGCCAACCCGTTAATTCTGTGAATTGTACACAATCGCAAACAACGGCATTTCCTGCGTCAATTCTACCTTCTTTTCTAAAATAGTGATACACCCTACTACCTACTACCTCACTAATTTCCCCGTACAAGCTCTACTCTTTTGACCTGCCCACACAATTTTCTGTCATCATGCTTACATCCCATGCCGTCATTTTTCGTCCTGGGGCGAAAAATGCCGTATTCTTCTGTCCACCTGTTGCGCCCATCTCTAAAGCCATGAGGGAATTCTTAGAAGCCAGCGGACTGTGCACAGTGAGTCTTCCGCCCGATTCTGCAAATACCTATGAGACCTCAGGAACCCATAGCTAGTAGAGCCTATTAACCAGACTTCTGAGTCGGAAGACCTCATACCTGGACTTTGCGCCTTTCTACTGGGCATCTGTTATGAGTTCAATTGGGAACCAGGAGAGATCACTCGGCATGTGTCTTTGATCCTTTGTCTCTCACATGTGTTTATATCTGCGTATTTCAACAGCGCCACCATACATTCCATCATCTCATCTCTTGGTTGGGCATAGATGTGCTCTTCGGTCATATGTCTCGTGTACGAGAACGCGACTGGTTCAAGTCTGTCAGTCCTGAATCCATGGTACTCTGTTATCCAACCAAGGCACTCCAAAACACTGCACCTGCCAAACAGGAAGGCGAAATATGGCTTGACTGGTCTTTTGTCGATGTCACGAGTTCCAAATACAAACCATTATTTGTTCCTCAATTCTAAGTCCTTTAAGCGCCCAGTCATAGCGCCTGTCCCTAAGAATATATTTACTATAGAAGAAGTTCCTATTATTGCATCGATTGTAGAATTACCAGAATCACGTGACATATCGGACAATGCTGATCAAGATGTAGACGTAATGCCATGCGATACTCTTGGAATGTTCCAGAGTCTTGCTGCAGCTGTGGCACATGTTATGACATCATAGTTATATATAGAATTGTACGATACCTTTAATTATTCTGATTGGTTAGTTAGTTCATACTCAGTTCAGTCTCAGTTTCAATATGTGTATATAGGTAGCTCGTCGTAGTCAGTAGTTCTTTAGTTTAAACCTCTTGTATCTCCTAGTGAGCAATCCAAGACGTACCTGCTGCCTTATCCTTTTTGTGATTATCTTGTTGTTTGAGTCCTAGTCTCTGCCCTGCGTTAATTCATTATAGGGTTGTGACAGTCGACTTCTGGAAATCAAATCAATGTGCGCTGCCAGGTTTCTCTATCGCATATAATTGATCCAACGACTTCTTTGAAGATACCATCCAGAGGGGTCTGGCAATGGACCCTAGCACCCTGGCTTCATTGTCAGGTCAGGAACAAGATACAGAGTATCACCAGTCATATTGACTTACTTGCAGTTACAGGTCCAAGTGCAGAGCCCGCAATGCTCATCAATTCTCTCAAAGATGTCATTCGCTCTCAAGTGCAGGAGATAGATGCATTGCAACTGTTGCTGAAGCTCGGGTACGTAGTCATCGATGTATCTGGACACTGTTGTGACCCTAAGAAGGCAGACGTGGCTGCAAAGAAATGTGTCACCGTCCTTCAGTCGTACGAAATCGCTCACATGTGGTAAGTTTACGTGCGTGATGCCTCCAATACCAGCTCATCAGCACCATGGAACCCTTGAGTCGTTGCTCGAGTCAACATTTTTGGGGAGTAAATCTTTGTTATTGGGGACTGTGTCGATGTCGGATACTGCCGTTGTTCACCTTGCTTTACACTTCCTCATTGTCATGTCTCTCATGTTGTATTACTATTAATTTTACTGTTATTGCTCATTCTAAACTGCTTGAAGCATACTGAGTTCATTGTGTGCAAGGAACAACAAAATAAGTAGCTGGAATGCGTGCAGTATTGTATGCATGGTTTGAATACAAGTGCTTCAGGACAAAATCCCTGACGACATGAGATGTGTTGATGATCCCCACATGATTTGTAGGGTTTTTGTCCGACTGAAGTGGGTTTTCGTCTGATCAATTTCATTGGAGCATTCAAGTTACTAGTACATTGAATCATCCAGCCATAATACAATGAGACCATGTTTGCGAAGTAGATACATTCTATATAAATACCAACTAAGACCCTTGCATGAAGGGACTTAACATTCATGTAGTAGCTATAAATGCACGAGTTATCGTCCGACCACACTCCAAAAGCAATCTGTACTTCTTTTCAACCAAAAGATCCCCAACCTCCCAACCAACACCATCATGGCACGTCCTCCCATTTACAAGACAGATCAGGCCAAACTAGAGGCATCTCATGAAAGACGCTGACATCACTATGCAAAGTAAGTTATTATACATTTTATGGCCTCGCTAGTTCCTGACCAAGTAAATAAAAGAAACAGGGACAGTATACTGCAAAGGTGGTGAGAGCTTCACATCATCAAGCCGTCACAGGAGATATTGGAAATTCAAAAAGCTCTTGCCAAGGCCTTGGGCTATGAAGATGATGCTACTGCATCCGAGATGGAGGCAGACGATGACGAGAATGACCAACTGTATGTGTCAACATCATATTTTATAAATAGATGAAATGAAGTGTAATTAATGACCCACAGATTCAATCTCCCAGAGTGCCTCCTTGCTATCAAAAACATCAAGGATGAGATGCTGGCATTAGTCCCAGAACCCTGCGCATTTACGGAGGGTGTCCTCCTTCAGTATGTCAAAAGCCTTCCGGATGATGGGAATGGCAAGGGTGACACCTCGATCGTCGACACTCCAAAACTCAAGGTTGAAGCCTTACTCCGCTGTGCAATTCCTGCGCAGGACCAGATCACGAATTTCTGTGGAGTGTCAGCTGCTGAGTCTCACGCCGCTGAATCAGTCTTACGTTACTTAAACACCGTGCTTGGTTATCTGGATGACATTCAGTATTTTTTGAACATTGAAGGGATTTCTGAGTTGACAATTGCGCACTCAATGGGAGAGTTGATGTACCAGAAGGGCATCCATCTCTAAATTTATGTATTTCTTGATTCATTCGGTTCATACTTGTAATGCAGAATACAGTTTGTTCATGTGAGATATCCGCACTGCCCTTAACGCACTTGAGGATCTTCGTACCGATGCCCATGCTGTTCAAGATCAATGTCATATTTTTTAGTTAGATCGAAGGTCGATTGGCTTTGTCATGCAAGAACGCAAACACCACACGACCTTCTGAAATAAAAAAATCTTTCTCATCCTATCCTTATGCACCGAAAGTTTATACCAACCCGCTAAAAAGTATGCAACATATTAATAAAATATCTCCGAGAGTGCCGCTAACCTCATTTCAGATGGCTCCTCAACGATGGGCATCACCAGAGGAGGAGGAATTTGTGTACACGTTCTACGAGCAATATCAACAGTGTCAAGCAAGGAGGGACTACAGTACCTTCTGGAAGCCCTTCTATGAGGCTTGGGGTGCCAAATTTCCCAAGTGGCTTGTTGTCTTTCCCGAAATTCCTTTAGATGAAGAGCTAAATGGGGAACAAAAGCAAATTGTTAGTAAAGTGTACAAAGAGCGGAAGCTGGTATGTACATCAGATACTTGCCTGCCATTACCATATACTGACACATTCCCGGCATTAGCAACTCATGCACAAGCTTCGTAATGACTGGGGTTCATCAAAGGCATCACGCAAAGCAAAGAATAATAGAGAAAAAACTTGCGCAAGCTTGATCGCCAGTATCACAGCCCCACAGAGAGCCCGTGCTTTGCAATCCCACAAAGCCTATTCTAAGCTGTATTTTGCGACCTGCGTGAAGCCCGCTGTAGATGCCGAGATGCAACGTCTTCAACATGTTGCAAATCTGGCGAAGTTAAGTAACGGAATGGACGAGAGGGGGGAAAAGGATATCAATGACACCACTGCTGACGATCCAACAAGTAGCTCCATGGAGAAAGGTCAGCTTCCCAAGAGGATTGCTGTCATAAAGCAAGTAACACGGGAATTACACGATCGCGAGACCCCAGAAGTCAAAGCTGAAGTGGCAGCATATATCGAGCAGCTCAATGAGAAGAAAAGTCAGGACTCAGAGGCTGCGAAGATGGGGGAAGATATAGATCATCAAGTGTAACTCACCTTCCTTGAATGTCGATAACTTGACGGCAGCTGACTTTCATGTGCAGGACCATTGATCAGCTTGTCGACATCCTGGCAGAGTTCTTTCAAGAGCTTGAGTGACTCACAGGGTGGTCCTTCTCTGTCCTCATGGGTGGGCCCACACCTGCATTAGGAGGAAAGATCGATGTCAGCAGCTTCCATGTTGGACGTACCGAGATGGGGAACCTCTTTTCAGAAGCATATCCTCACTTCAATAGCACGATAATGAAACCTTGGGTAGAGTTTGTTAATCGCGCACATTGTAAGTGTGAAACTAACTTACCTTGCATATAAAACTGATGTTCTTCACAGCAACTGCTGCGGCAAAAGGACTTCGGAAAGATGGTGGCATAGAGTCGATGAACGACACCAAGACTGTCGGCATCGAATCAATTGATCCGAGTCACACAGTTATGAATCACCATGTGACAAATACGTCGGAGCAGAATCCCACAATGTCCAACTCATCCAACTTGGACACCACCGCCCTTCTTCCACCCCTTGATGAGTCAGACAAACTCAATCTTCTCGCCGATGCCTTCTTAGCATCGCCCGAATATTCCCAACATCAAGCTTCAGCTTCATCTTCCAATACATATCCATCAATCCATATGACAATTTTTCCTGGATACCGCTAGCATTGCAGCCATCAGCAGAAACCTCTGAACAGGGCAAGACATACACACCTGGGCTCTTTCTACCCCAGCCTTTGCCTCAGCTACCCCAGCCTTTGCCTCAGACATGCCCTTCTGCACTGCCATTCATGTGTGCTCCTAGTCAGACTATGGCACTCCTGCAAAGCTTGCCAGGAGTCCCTCCTTCACAGATCACTGCGCAAAGCCCACCTGCCACTCTTGCACAGAGTTCACCTCTGCCATCAACCATAAATTCCACAGGTCCCTCCACAGTCAGCATCCCTGTGCAGAGTTCACCTGTTGTTCCTCCACAGGTCTCCACGGATGCTCGTGAGACGAGTCAGATGATGGCACTCCCACAAAGCTTGCCAGGGGTCCCTCCTTCACAAATCCCTGCCCAGAATTTGCCTGCTGCTCCTGCCCAGAGTTTGGCTGCTGCTCCTGTGGACTCGCCTGATGCAAGTCTTAGCATCCCTCCTCCCCACACTTCCAAATGACACAGACACCACGATAGCAACACGAGTGAAATCTTTAATGCTCTGGTCGCTGGCCGCTCTAAGCGGGTGTTACGACGCTAGGTCGTGTACGGACTTGGATGGATCAAACAGCGACAGCCAAGACAATGGCGATCAAAGGTGCTGTGGTTCTGTCGGCTTCCACAAACAAGCAGAAGTTGTGTACGCCTTGTGGAGCGATGATAGCGATTACAGACGGAAGGTTCAGTGTCGAGGACAAGCTTCCGAAGGTGCGAATCAGATGTCGGGCAAGGTAGCCTTATGCAGGACAAGAGGTTTCAAGGGATAACCAAGTAAGATTAAAGTAAGGAACATCTACTTTAATCGTCGACCTTATATAAGGCTACTCTATCGTATCTAAGCTCAGCTTGAAGCTGGGTTCTAATCTGCTTATCTATCGAGTCAGAGATACCGTCCATGAGGTAGGCTTCTATCTATGATAAGGAGCACGAGGCGTCCTTCTATCAGTACATGAGGCAACACGAGGCTTGCCTTCTATCTTGATAACATAAATAGGTCTTCTAGACCTATGTCGTCATATACGGTCCAGACCGCTTATCTAATCCGGCATCTTCCGGACTTCTCTTCTAGAATTGGTCCTATGTTCTATCCTGTGTTCTTCTATCAAGGGCAGGTGAGGCCCGGGTATCGTCTATAACCGTGCAGGTGGCAGAGGGCATGGGTGGCAAGGGGACTCATGCAATGTGTTGTAACAGCGGGTCCACATGGGATCAAAGCGCAATGATATTGCGAATAGCATCGGGCAAGATACTACTAAGTCGGCTACCCAAAGGTGAGCCTTGTTTTGTTACAGAATCTGATCACTAACATGTTTAACAGGAAAAGGGCCTGACCTGACTAGATAGTTGTTGCGTACAATGTATTCAATATGTAGCTTGTTTCAATGAATATCATTTCTTGTCGTGCATGTAACATTTTGAGACCTCAAAATGAAAGGTTCAACACCAGCAACTGCGCATGAAGACTTAAGTTTCATGATACCAGGTGTGATGTATTAGCTATGATTGTGGTAGTGAGGTGATACATCACACCTCGGTACTTGAAAAAATGCTATGTACGCTGGGGTGTATGATTGCGGTAGCAAGGTGTGATACATCACACCTCAGTACTTGAAAAAAAACTGCCAAGTACACTAGTATTGGAATGACATCATTGCAGTACCGAGGTGTGATACATCACACCTTGGTACTTTTGAAAAAAAAGCCATGTGCGCTGGAGTAATACATCAGTGTGTCTGCAGCGCTGAGGATTCTCATTGATGTATCAGCGAATATTAGCTACTACTTACTCATGTGTTTTATACTAGTGATGTATCAGCCCTACTGGACAGACTAATGCTGATACATCACTTGTCAGCTGTACCTACTGGGAGGATCTGGAATCCGGATCTGTGCTGATGCGGCTGGTACCTGATGGGAGGATCTGCGCTGATGTATCACTCCGCCCACATGCAAGCCCAGACCACTCACAACATTCAAGTAATGTATCAGTACCTACTGGGAGGATCCGCCCTGATGTATTACTCCTGCTAGTACCTGCTGGGAGGATCCGCCCTGATGTATTACTCCTACAGCCTATCAAGCCCAGACCACTCACAACGTTTATGTATCACCGTTTTATGACAATTGTCATGTATTTGATGTATTATTCTGACAGTATCGACTGCCTGCTTCAGAACAATTTTTGTTTGTAAAGGTTAGCGGGGTGGCAGCGCGTCGTGATCGAGTTGACTTGATAAGAGGTACAACGGGATAGCAGGGTGGATGATATATTCAATTGAGGCGAGGGCACGCTCTAAATCGCATATAGACGATAAGGAAAACCGCAACGGGAGCGACTCGTCCCTATAATGTAAACTATACTTATCACTGGAGTACATTTTCAGCCTCTATGCAGTTAGAAGCGACAGCAAAAGACTACTTACGTAGGAACGTTGTCCTACTGCACAACGTCACTGCGAGTAAACAAGATATAGGGAGATGCCAAGTCATTCACCGAGGCCCAAAGATCCTCGCGTCCTTGACCATCACCAATGAATAGGGAACGCCGCCTGTGTTTGCAAGAGAGAGATCCTGACCAGTGCTGGCAGTTGGTGAGCCTTGAACCCACGAGGCAGGAACAGCCCGGCTTATGCGCATTAATATTCAAAGCCTTCTTGGGCTAGAAGGAAGAAAGTCTTGTTGGAAGATGAAGCTAGAATTTTGTGAATCGATCAGTTGAAACACCTATACGGGTGGTAGCAATGAGAACACACCATGATGGTATCGGACCGGATGGATGTTCAACGTTGAATATTGATGTCTGAATCCACATTGCTCGACGATAACGATGGGAATGATGGAAGGAAGACCTCGTGTACGTCGAAGTGATTTCGCTTGTGGAAAATAGGCCTGTGTTTCAAGAGCATACGATGTCAGTTGTGAAAATGGAAGAGGGATACGCACGTGTAAACAGCGCACTGAACTAAATGCGAACGTAAAGGAAATGAAGGAAAGGTTAAAGCAAGCGGCACGATATGATGAGCAGAACGACACACCTATCGCATCCAAACTGCTGTTACTAGAATGCGAAGTTGTGGCTTCGAGTATTGAATATTGTGGCCTCGAGGCCTTTGGTAATTGAGACTAAATCTATTATTAGACTGGTCCACATTGACCACGTCTTCACTCCGCACGGCCGCCCTCCACTTGAATGACTCCAAACCAGGGTTATTGGTCTGAATGGCGGCCACATATGAAGGATTGTACCAAGGTCCGTCCTTTCTATATTTTTAACTTGATGTGCGGGGAAGATCAGGTGCGTGCTTCTCCACATTTGACCACGCGAGGATCTGTATACAATTGGCTAGATACCCCAACTTCTGCCGGAGTCATGCGTGTTCCCTCGGCGGCCTGATGGATAATGGGCGTTGTGATTTCATTTCTACCTCCAACTTTGGTATAATGCTTGCGGTTGCATGATGTCACGCGACGTCATTTAGAATGCTCTATAAGGCGTGGTTTATCCAACCTCGCTTTCTACTAAGCTAATCTGACTGTAACTATGAACACACTCTTTGGTACCCTTTCTCGTAC
Source organism: Suillus variegatus (assembly GCA_016647645.1). Lineage (NCBI taxonomy): Eukaryota > Fungi > Basidiomycota > Agaricomycetes > Boletales > Suillaceae > Suillus > Suillus variegatus. The sequence goes on from JABBWF010000082.1 coordinate 22,995, forward strand.
AGCTGCTCTTCGTCGTGCCCCGCTCGCCCTTCGCCATTCATCACAGTTTCAAACCTCTTTCCAATTCACTGCTCGTCCAGCAGCCGTAAACCTTGCACAAGTCCACGCGCGCTTCGCAGCAAGCTCGGTCGCAGGCAGACCAGGAAGCCAGACTATCGAGCACGCCAAGCAGAATGTGAAAGAGGAAGTCGGGAACTCGATGACAGACTGGGCCCGCTCCATCGCTGGTGGCGTGTTCACAGTAGATAGCGTCAAACCATCAAAAGACTCTTTCGTACGTCGCTCTTTGTACATCAGGTCGTTCGTCTTATTAACCAAGGCTCATCACCAATTTAGTTCGGTATCACCACCGCAGTCGCCCACTCTGTCCCAACCCCCTATCTCGTCATGGGCCTCACTGGTGGCATCCCATACATCGCCTCATCTGCCACTACCGTATATCTTGCGCACCAAGCAGGTCTCGCCACAATGGGTGTTCTCACAAATATGGACCCTGGCGTTGCCCTTAACATCTTAGACCAAGCCCTCAACTTCCAAGTCCACTATGGCGCAGTCCTTCTGTCCTTCCTTGGCACGTGTTTCCACTTCTACTTCTATAGTTTGACTCATGTTATATTTAGGTGCAATGCACTGGGGTATGGAATTTAGTGGTCTGGGCGGCTATAAAGGTTACCCTCGTCTGTTGCTCGGTATCTCTCCTGCAGTATTAGCCTGGTCCACTATTACTCTCCAACCTACTTTCGCCCTCCTTTGGCAGTGGCTTGGATTCACCGCATTGTGGTATGCCGATAATAAAGTCACAGCTGCCGGTTGGAGTGAGTCTCCTTGTTCTAGGGTCGTGGTTCCCTTCTAACTGTGCCTTCTTCTCAGCACCAAAATGGTATTCCCAATACCGCTTCTACCTTTCTATCCTCGTTGGCACGTGCATCATCGGCTCCCTTGCAGGAATCTCCTATTATGGTCCTGTAGGCCGGACACGGTCTTGTCTCCCACGACCTGAACATGATTCGCGCTGAGCGGTCAGTGTCTCATCTTGTTTCACATCCTGACAGCTTCTCACGCCCTTGCAGCAAACTTATCGAGCCTGAGCGTGTGGGCCACGTCGGTGGGGACATCGAAGCTATTTCGGGTGACGAATCGGGCGACACATATGTTGTCATCCGCCGGAAGAACAAGAACGGAAATGCCGACAATGGACCCAACGGAGAGGCGCAGGCTTAACAGTGAGGGAGGACTTACCGAAAAGTGATGCCACAGAGCTGGACGTTTGGGAAATAATCATTACCATCGCTTGTACTTGTCAGCTGTATATCTGTACGTGTATCATACCTCTCGTTGTACTATCACTTCAAGACAAAAGCTTCTTCTATATTTGATCGGGATGGGCGTACTTGTTGAAAAAAGTCGGGGCCTTGGTGGCACTGCTACCGATACGAAAGGGGAAAGGGTAATAACGCGAACACTAGTACATGTCAGTAATGTTCTGTCTAGACGACTATAGTACTCACCTCAGTCGTGAGCGGAACGACTGAGGGAAAGGTATGTAACGAAAAAACTCTTAAGTATAATTGATGCCCAAATACATGTAAACAGACTGCTGATGCTCACAGCAATCTCAATCATCGACAAAGGGGTCTCAACCAATTGCAAGTTTGAAGTCTCAACTCACTATCATGAACCAGGATATGAAGCCCGAGTTTCTGTTTCTCACTGATCTCCATGCTTACATTCTGTCCTTCCTTCCTTATCAAGATATCCTTCGGTGTACATCTGTGAGCACTTTTACTTGCTGATCCCCCTATGTACTGACAATTGTCTTGCAGGTATGTAGAGACCTTCACCAGACGTACCTGTCATCTTCAGAGCTCCAATATATTGTTGAACTCGGTGGTCAACAATTGCTTCCTGTCGATCTCCCTCTCGATAACCACACTCCCACTATCTCAGAGCGTTTACAACTCCTGAGGGACAGAGCTCACGCATGGTTCAAGTTGAACACTCAACCTGTCGAACACGTCGATGTCTCAAACAAGTACATCATGAAACTTACAGCCATGTCAAATGGGTATTTCTGCCTCATGGACGACCCGACCCTGCGTCATGATGACTATCTACGGGGTCAGACCATCTCCAAGATCTTTCCAACACTACAAGAGCCCTCGCAGCAAGTGTTTGATCGTGTATGGCATTCAGACACACTGTCCACAGTTCCAAATGCACAACTAAATTATATTCTCAAGGACCCGACACAAAATCTGCTCGCTGCCGCATACCACGTTCTTGATGAGCCGGATGTCTATATCGACATTTTACCTTTGGATGGAGATGGTACTCACCCCCAAGCTGCTGGACCTACGCTGTTTATGTCACCAGAGCTGCGTGGACCCCAGAACATTCTCCCAAAAGCTGGGTGTTGGAGGGTTTGGAATCTGGGGAGGCTTATGGCTCTCTCGCACTCCCTGAAACTCAATGATCCAGACAGGACCCTGTGGTGGTTGCAGATTTGGGACTGGCAACACTCGACAACGTCAAATGTGAGCAAGCCTTGTCGTTTGAAAGACTGGGTGACTGATGGATTGTTTAGAGTGTCCTCAGCGGTGCTGTGTCTGGAAGCCGAATCTCAATCGGTTATTGTTTCCTCGGAACCAGTAGATTGCTTATGATTGTCGATGTCAAGTTGAAGGTCTATTCGATCGAGGATATGTCCCAGGCGCCACAATTGCTTGCCTGTTTCTTGTTGCCTGCACCTGTACGTGGTGCACATTTCGTCTCCGACAACTGAAGGACGATGGTGCACAAAGTAGGCCGCAGCCAGGGATGCCACAAAAAATGTGGAAATCAGATCCTACTCATCGAATCATATTCCCTGAACATGTCGCCTTCCCTCCATTTTGTCATTTCTAGCAGGATTTTCTTCGAGCCCGACTTCATTAAAGGGGGGTCGACAGGCAATACCTTGGGAATATTGGGGCCCTTTGAATACTCGTATTTTCCAGCAATGTGAGGATGTTTTTGATTCCGTTACTGGAAGTCGAGTCTTGAAGGTGGAACGTAGCAATCTGACGCAAACGGTAATGATCCCTTGGAGTACAGTTTGCGTGTGATGGACTTTAGCTCATTAGCTATCAAGTATGGGCAGGGCCTAGGACGGTTGGTGAGAGAGCCCATCTACGATAGACTTGGATGGACAGTCGTTAACGACGTCCCTGCCTTATGTGGAGGTCGTGTCGAGCAAGATATCCAGTTCTATAGGTGAGCTGCTGTTGTCATCGATTGATGAAACAGGATCTACGCGTGTCCATGTCGGAGATTGCTTTGTAGGCTCTTCCCTGTCTCAAGGAAATCTAATCTGATTTTAAACCTACTAGGTCAAGGTCATTAAGCTCTGGGAAGGTGTTTGAAGCGTGCTCTATTCAGGGCAATACATGAGTTCTATATGTAGCAGGAGTAAACTGGTGATGTTGAGGTTGATGTCGAGGATGCAATTGAACAGAAGTAGGTAGAACGAAGGAGAGGAATACCAGTGTGAATGAGAAGCTGTATGTCGAGTGCTCAGGAAGACGCATGAAGCACTTGGCGAGGATCGCGAAACATCGTATACCTGGAGCCTGTTCAGTGCAGTGTAGTGCGAGGGGACTGCCAGTCGCAGCCAGCGCACTGGTGCTTGGAGCCTGAAAGGTGACTTCTAGTGATGATGAACGTCTGTGTTGGTAGCACGCTATTGCATGAGGCACCAGGGGCATTCCGAGACCCCAGTGGTAGAAGTATGGGCTTGCTGGCGACGAGGACGTGGTAGCCGCGCCAAGTGCCCTTTTCCGCTCATGGCATCAGCGCTACGCTATATGGAAATAGCATCCGAGTCCATGGTAGATGGATTCGAAAAGTTAGAGACCAAACATAATTCCCTCACGATACGGAGACATCCAGCACGGGAGTCCTGTGTGGGTGGTTGTGTAGCATGGCTCTGGGGTGAGAAAAAAGATGGTTGATCATGTGGGATGTGGTGGTAGCGGTGCAATTATTGCGTCAAGGCGGGGGATCATTGTGTTGAACTGGTCAGAGGTGCATCGAATCTAATGCGATATGAAGACTTACATCGTCGAAGAACTCATGGCGAGTCCAGCGAGCTGTGGTCGGGGCTTTGGGCCTGGAAAGGTCTGTTGGAGGAGGTAATTGCAAGATGACCGTGAAAGCTTTACTTCAAGACGCTTGTTTTTGACGGCGTGACATGCAGTCAGCGTGAGAACAAATTTCTTTCCTGTTGACACCCCTCTCGTCTCCGCTTCGCTTTGAACGTATGCACTATCTCCACGATGAGCTGTGACTGTCTTCGAAGAAAGTCACGCAGTGCACGTCATCAGTGGCCCGCCAATGACTAGTTTACTCCTGAGGCCTAATTCCCATACCGAGTCAGGAGTCAGGCCTCAGTACCAACCATTGTTGCCTACCTCGTCTACACCCTGACTTCCGACAATTCCACTCAAGGCCAGCGCATAAGCCTGTCCTTAAAGAACTCGGAGATTACACGAGGATGATGTTTATTCAAGGTATGCGGGAAGTCCATGAGACGCGAAAACGTGAGGCAGCCCAACGCCTTGAGATGGCGCAAGAATGGCGACGAAGCAGAGTCAAGGTGAGTAATTAATCAGTTGTAAACATCTTTCAGATTTCATTCTTTCCCGAGTACAGATATTTTATCGCCGTCTTGTCGACAAAGGTCTGATCGACGAAGATGGTGCGAAGAACTTACCAGATGACACTCTGGATTGTCCTATCTGCCCGTCGAAGCAGACATCATGCAATATGTGCAGATTACATTTCCTGCTCCAATATTCATTGTCAAGCCTCCTCTACTATCCCCATCGTACGGTGTTTCAATCATCACGAGACGAAATTCTGTACTTCATGTTTGGAGCGTCCGAGCATTCTACCTCGCATGGGCAAGTGTCCTATATGCGCACACTGGTTCTGTTCAGCTGAGCTTGAGTGGTGCATCGGGCGCCCAGTTTCTAATGGCGACACGCGCGGAACCGAACCTTCCTCACCAATTACCGAACTTTCCTCACCAATCACCAATTTAACCCGCTCACACCCAGCGCGTCCCTTATTTTGCCGGACTAGGCACTGTACAGAGGACAGTATAGCGACCGGAAAACACGGCGCTCGTTGTTGCAATCAAGATTGCTGGTTTAGCTGGCAGCTCCCTGGCATCAGAACTTGCCCTGATTGTATCACACAAGATGATTTCACGTGTCCATGTGGTGGATACTGGGCTTGCGCTGACTGCACGTTGTTCGCTGCAACATGTGCCCCTGATTTGACCTATGCGTGCCCTGGGTGTGGCCGGCGTTTCTGCCCTGGGTGCTCATATATCGGAATTTGCGAGCGGTGCTCACGTGAGGGGCTCTGCGACGACTGTAAGGAGCATGAAGAAAATATAGGAGTGAAGCAGACCGTTATCAGGTGCCAGGGCTGTGGATTTTATCTGTGCGGGGAATGCGTTGGTATTGATGAGAAATCGAGTTGCGAATACGACAGAAGTGTTTGCAATCTCTGTCGACCCGACGATACGAAAAGCTTGTTTTGGGATCTCATCTGGAAAATTTAGATGGAACGCTAGCTATGTGCGTCACGAGGGAGCTCTAAATTACAGACCAAATAAAATATAATCATGCAGGGCGAGAGATAACAAAAATCCGAAGAGTTCTGTGATTTTGGCAAGACCTTTTGAAGTTCACCGGTAAGTATGCGGAGAAGGTTTCATCAATAAGCGCATCAAACTGTTTGATGTCTCCGGTGGCAGCATCTGAGATTCAAACGTCTTTGTCACTCACGCTGACGACATGAGACCATCTAAAAGTGAATGTGACTCATTATGCCCGCTATCATATCTTCACCATACTTGCAATATTCCATACAATGATGTGTTCGTCAGTTCCCGTTGATGATTTGGGGAGAACGATACCGAGTATGCCTCGCAGCCCACTTGTAGAGATCCGAGGACTAATTCGCCCGTCGTCCGAACTTACAAATATTGTCTGGTATGAATACGATGCTCCAGACATGCCCTCATGTCCATGGAATGAGATCGGTACTCTTTGCTTTGTTGCCACTTCCCAGACCAAAATTCTTCCGTTTTTCGCACCATCCACAAACCAGCGCCCATCGGGGGATGCTGCAACTGTCCAGAGTGTGCCATGGTGGCCCAACTTAAACAAGGCTCCCCCACTGGTTGTCCTGTGTCCAAATACCACATCCAAAGATTCTCATCACCAGAACCAGCGACGAGGAGACAGGAATCGGGATGAGAGCTATGCTGTCCATCTGGTCTTCGCGGTAATTAAGCGTCACTTCTCGTCTTCGTGAGTGGTGGTTTCCACCGCCATTATTCTGTATCTTGTTCAGCGGGAGCAAGAAACGGGAGGCACACACTTGCATGCTCTGTGGTTGCTGGTCTCTCTACACGTGGCTGCTGAACCCTACATTTCTGCCTTGCTGTAAACACTTGGTTGCTTGAAACTTTCTTGCTCATGGCCTCCGTCCATGATTTAGTATCCCCCAAACCTGCTGCTGTCAACGGGAGGATAAGTCGGCATTGCAGTGAGTTACAGTCTCGCTAAACTCACCTGTGATGCAGCGTCACTGCGCGATTGCTTCCTGTCAAATGCTGAAAATAAGTACAGCACCGAGTCCTGTAGGTATACCTTGTACATTTCACAGCAGGCAATACCAGGCACCATGACCACTTGCGCTGTGCTTCGGGGTGTCATATTAGCTTACTTGATTTCTCAGATGACAATAAAGCCATACCTGGGATGCCTCCCGCACCGCTGGAAACACCATTATGGCTTGTGTTATCTTTGTCACAACATCATACAGCTCAGGCTGTAGCCCAGATCCCCCGGAGATCGTACCCCGAATCCTGAACATCGCCGTTTTTTTATTGGTCGTGTGCACCTTGGGGTACATATGCCGCTCAGCAGTTCACAAGCCCATTCTTCTTTGGCATCGTGCGAACAGGCCGCGGCTCGTGCGCGCATGGCCTTCAGCACTGCAAAATTCTGCATTTAAACATCTCACGAGAGAAGATCTGGTTTCACTTTCGCTGGTGCTTTGAAGCTGCGAGAGGAAAGCCGACCGCGGCGACCGGTCAATTCTCGAAATTGCCATGCGAATGATGGGTTTGAATATGACATTTCAAGAGATTTTATTGGCTTGGATGTGTAGAAATGACGATCAGGGCAGAGCACTGCGAATATGAAGTTGCCGGTGTTTCAGACAGAATGTTCTGGAGGAGTCATGATCACGACAAACTTGTAAACTTTAACTTTCAAATTCTTACAGTCGTCGCTACTATATTGGTCTGTTCATCTTTGAACACAACAGCCTCTGATCTCTTTTTTTATTATAACCAAAAATCCGAGCAAGATGGTCATGCCAAGTTCTACCGCGAACTGGCACTGGAAAAATAAAAACGTCACTTCATGGGCAAAGGAATGGTTCGAGCGAGAGCTGACAGCTATCGTGATCGAAGGAACAGAGGGAAACCTCACGATTTCTTCTGTGAGGATTGAAGATGGTGATGTCGAGCTCGGTCAGCGCAAGTCAAAGTATGCATCCTGTTCTCTCTGCATTTTGCGCATTCATGAAGAGATCATTTCAGGTTGATCACGATATACGACATTCAAATGAAGGTAGATTGGCGAGGGGCCACGAGTGATGGGACAGATGTAGCTGGAAAACTCAGTATCCCAGAAGTCTCGCATGAAATCACGCTGGATAAGCTGTCGGACTATGTTGTATGTTTCCCAATACCCGACGCAAAAACCATGAAGTTGAAGTGTTTTGATCACAGTACAACTGGACACTGGATACTGCTTCTAGTCCTGAAGTCAATGCGCTCTTCGCTTTCGTCAAGACACGTCTCCCACCTGCTCTCGAGGCCAAGTTTGCCGAGTTCCCTGTAGCGCTCATCGATACCCATGGAAAGGACCTTACTGTCAGCGGCCAACCTAGCCTTTCGGGTACACCACCTTCTTCTACCGAGGCAATTACTGCGACGGCCGCATCAGCCTCTACGACCGTTCCAAAACCCGCCCCCGTCAAACAATCTCAAACTAACATTAACACGTCCAGTGTGGTTAAGGAGGCGACGTTTATGGCCGCTTCAGACGATCTCTTCGGGCTCTTTACGGACGAAAGGAGAATTCCTTCGTGGACCCGTGCACCGGCTCAGGTAATTCGGGAGCACGTCCATAAGGAAATTAGGCTGATATGGTTGCTTTGGTAGTCTGCAGCGCAAGCAGACACTGAGTACTCGTTGTTTGGTGGTGGTGTCAAGGGAAAGTACGTGTCACTGACGCCAGGCAAGGAGATTGTGCAGACTTGGGCTTTGCAAAGTCCTACGTGGCCATCAGGTCGGATATTCTTCTTCCTTCGTGTTATCTCAGAAGCGCCTAAATCTCTATTGTGCCAGAGCACTTTGCAACACTGACAACGACTTTCGAGCAGTCGTCTGATTCGACGAAAGTGACGTTTACTCTTGATGGTGTGCCGAAAGGCATGGAAGACGAAATCACGAGGAATTTAGAGGGATACTAGTATGTGCGCGTCTTTGGGAGTGCTTTCATGCACTGACTTTTTTGCAGCATACACGGCCTCAAATCTATCGGGTACGTACAGCTCATATCCTACACCAGACCTTCATCATCATCCACCCGTTCTCTTACTGGCACTCCTTCCAAACCTACGAGTTCTGCTTCATCAGCTGCGACGGCTCTAGGGATAGCCGTGGTGGTCCTTGTCGCGGCGTTCACCCTACCTTACCTCTCAGTATCTCCGATCTCCTTGCGTTCTTCTGCGAAATAACGTTATTTGTATACTGATAATGCTATGCTTTTGTGCTTTTGGTTTTGATACAGGTTGGGCACAGTTCTCTGAACGAGTTGCTTCGCGCGGTGAAAGGAAAGGAAATGTCACTGAGTGTACCGTAGGTCATAGAGGGCGTGTCTAGGTGATCAAGAAGAAGAAATGTGCGGTGTAGGAGGATTTATAGAGTAGAACGAAGCGTGGAATGATGTATAGAATTAGCAGAAATGGATACATTTCGAGTCTTTTGTGGATTTAGAAGCGGTGCCAGGTTACACGTAAAGTCGGACCCCGGACCCCGATGTGAACAATTTTGGTCCTCGGTTGGCCCTCGGTTTGGTTGGCCGTTCTTCGTCTTGACCTTCTCGTCGTCGTTTGCACCACCAGCTCTTTACATACTTTTCCCTCAACCCACATTTCATTTCGAAGCTATGGCTGCAGCAGCTGTCGAGGAAATCCGTGCGACGTCTTATGTCGGTTTCGACTCTATCACGAATCAGATTGAGCACAAGCTCTTGAAACGTGGTTTCCAGTTCAATGTTATCGTTGTTGGTGAGTCTTATGGTTGTTAATGTATCTATGGGGTTGAATGATATGTGTGGCGTTTAGGACAAACTGGTCTTGGGAAGTCGACGCTGATCAACACTATCTTTGCATCGCACCTTATTGACTCGAAGGGTCGGTTGGAGTCGAACGAGCCTGTTCGGCAGACCACTGAGATTCAGGCTGTCTCGCATGGTCAGTCAACGTTTTCCAAGTCGTGTTGCACAGTATTCACGTCGCGGCTCCACTAGTTATTGTTGAAAATGGCGTGAAATTGCGTCTCAACATTGTTGACACGCCTGGGTACGGCGACCAGGTCAACAACGAGAACTGGTAGGTTCCTTTACGCGTGTTTTTGGACTGTCGATAATAGATGTTGTGCAGTTGGGATCCTATTGTGAAGTACATCAAGGACCAGCACAGTGCGTATTTACGCAAGGAGTTAACGGCCATGCGTGACCGGTATATCCTGGACACGCGTATCCACTGCTGTCTGTACTTCATCAGCCCAACGGGACACTCGCTTCGTGCTATTGACGTCATTGTGATGAAGAAGCTGAGTGAGGTTGTGAACGTCGTGCCTGTGATTGCGAAGGCGGACAGCTTGACCTTGGAGGAGAGGGTTGCATTCAAGCAGAAGGTCGGTGAGATCTTATGAACCTTCGTTCATTGGCTGACCGAATTGAAGATTCGCGCGGAGCTGGTGTACCACAACATTCGTTTGTATCCCTTCGATACGGATGAGACTGATGAGGAAGAAATTCAGTTGAACGAATCAATCCGGGTATGTGTGTTTGTGCTGACGTTTGATTGGTGCTAAGACCCTTTTAGAGCGTGATTCCCTTCGCTGTCGTCGGCTCTGAGCGGAGTGTGATTATTGACGGCAAGTCAGTACGGGGCCGGAAGAACCGATGGGGCGTGGTAAATGTCGAGGATGAAAACCACTGCGAGTTCATGCACCTGCGAAACTTCCTCACGAGGTTTGTGGCAGATGCCGATTGTTCCGGGACCGCATTCTCACTGTGGCTTACTATAGGACACACCTGCAAGACCTAATTGAGACGACAGCCCAGATCCACTATGAGGCTTTCCGTTCAAAGCAATTGCTTGCTCTCAAGGAGGGCGTACAGCAAAGACCACCTACCAACCAATAGAGCGCTATTCCCCTGGTTGCGATCGATGTGAGTGGCAGTGTTTGAGATTTAAATATCAAGCTAATGAAGCACAGGAAAATGCAAACCATTGATACCCTGTTGGTTCCGTACTAGCTTTTGCGTTCGTTTGTTTTCCAATGGATTTTTTACAAGTTGTTGCGTTACTCGCCTGCACGTTCATTTTGCTAGTAATCTCATACCTTAATATATAAGCGATTTTCTTGCGTCATCTGCATTATTGAGTAAAAGGTTTTACATAAATAAATACTTTCCGAGGCCGCCGTTGCGTAAAATTACCTGCGTATTGGGTTCAGCCAGCACTCTCGAATGGGCGAGGTAAGAGAGGGAGGGGGCCCGACTCTCATGGTCAGGCACCAAGTAATGGGGCAAATTAGTTTGAAACTAAACAGAGGGGAATCAACGGATCTGAAGCGTGGGTCAGCCACAGTTGTCATCAATGAATAATCAGTCATCGGGCGCTGCTTCGGCAAATAGTACGTATACATTATGACTCTATAAACAAATCCCTTCTTTCCATTAATACTACTACTCCTCCTTCCTCCCTTCTCTGAGTCAAGGTGTTCATATGGCAAAGTATCGCTCTAGCGTTACTGCCTTGTACAACAAAGTTGTCAACTTCAACGTAGAGTCTCTATTCTCCCGCCATCCGGGCCCGGGCATACCTCGGACTGTCTTCTTCAACCAGAATCTCCCAGATAGCTACTTTGATCCAAAGGACAAGCCAAAGAAAGAGCATGTCTACCCCACTAACCAGGTCATCTCATCCAAGTACACAATCATAACATTTCTGCCCAGAAATCTCCTAGAACAGTTCAGGCGAATAGCCAACATGTGTGTCTCCACTCTTTGCACCGCCTCACCTCACTCCAATGACTGACCAAATCCTGCAGTTTCTTTGCATTCATAGCCATTCTGCAGTTCTTTCCCGAGTTCTCCACCATCTCTCCTGGTCTGGTAATAATACCCATCCTTATCGTCCTTTGCATCACCGCTATAAAGGATGGCTACGAGGACGTCAAACGCCATCAGTCAGACCGTCACGTCAACCATTCTCAGGTTCGCGTCCTTGCCGGTGGCGATTGGGTTAACCCGAATTTGAATGGTAGAAAAAGTCGGACCTTCGTCAGGGGTATCGTCCCAAGACGCCGTCCAAAGCGGCAAGACGTTGAGGCTGGTAGTACAACCAAGCAGGATCCCGATATCGAGTACGACCGCGCGGATTCCATGGAGGAGGTTGAACATCATATGTTTGGAGATGCCGGCGAAAATATTAGGCCCCATTGGCACAAAACCATGTGGGAGGATATCCGAGTTGGCGACTTTGTCAAAATCATGAACGATGAGCCTATTCCGGCTGATCTCCTCATATGCGCCACCTCCGAGGACGAAAACGTGGCGTTTGTCGAGACAAAGAACCTTGATGGAGAGACGAATCTCAAGTCCAGAAACGCATGTCCCGCCCTCACTGACCTCCACACTGCTGCCTCTTGTGTTTCCACACTCAATCCATTCACTATCGACTGCGATCGACCGGATACGAACATGTACAGGTTCAATGCTACTGTTACTCGCAATGGAGAAAAGTCATCAGTGGATGTGCAGACGGTTCTTCTTCGCGGTACGGTACTCCGGAACACGGACTGGGTCATTGGTGTCGTTCTTTTCACTGGCACCGAGACTAAGATCGTCCTGAATTCTGGAGGCACGCCCAGTAAGCGGAGTCGAGTCGAGAAGCAGATCAATCCCCAAGTGTAAGTCTTTTCCATCTTGGGTCTCTTCTGTACCTGACTCATGCTCTGCTTCCAGCTTGGCGAATCTAGCTATTCTGGCTATTATGGCAGTCGTGTGTGGCATCGCGGATTCCCAGATCGAAGCCGTGCAATACGCAGAGGGTGCCCCTTGGCTATACGGCGATAACGTGTCTAATGATAACCCAAAGATTAACGGACTGATCACTTGGGCATTTGCGCTGATCACGTTCGTGTTCACGATCTCTTCTTTCATCCAAAACTGATCGATCATCACAGGTTCCAAAACATTGTACCCATATCCCTGTACATCTCAATAGAGTTTGTGAAGACGTGTCAGGCGCTCTTCATCTACTTTGACTACGACATTTTCTACGTAAAGAAGAACCAACCGACCATTGCCCGAAGTTACAACTTGTCCGATGACCTTGGGCAGATAGAGTACATATTTTCTGACAAGACCGGTACTCTGACACAGGTGCGCTTGTTGTGGCTCATCTGCATCCCCGTTTAACGTTCTTCGTAGAACTCCATGGTCTTTAGAGAGTGCTCCATCGCAGGAACGGTTTATCACGGTGATCCTGAAGAGGATGAGGACGAAGACATCAAGAAACCCTTAGGGAACAGTACAGACGTCGTTCGTGAAACCAGCAATGACTCCTCCTATGCTTCGACCTCCGTGCGTGGGGATGATCCTGCCGTCCTATCTGCTGCGGATGTCACCGCCGTTAAACTCTCTAGCGGTGTCCTCAAACATTTCAGGGATGAGCGCCTCTCCCAAGACCTCGCACGTGCAGTAGAAGCCGAACCAGATTCAGAAAACGCTGCTCAGGCGCGCTCGCTTAATGGATTTTTTTCCGTCTTGGCACTTTGTCATACTGTTCTAACCGCTGTCGACCCTGCGACAGGCGCTATCGAGTACAAAGCACAATCACCTGATGAGGCTGCCCTCGTCCAAGCCGCCGCGGACGTCGGGTTTATCTTTCGCGGACGTGAGAAGGAGATTCTGCTTTTGCAAACCCCTTTCTCGAAGGAGACAGAGCGGTATGAACTGCTTAATATTTTGGAGTTCACGAGCGCACGGAAGCGGATGAGCGTCATCATCAAGAAACTGGATGAACAAGACGGGAGACTGTTCTTGCTTACGAAAGGCGCGGATAACGTCATATTTGAGCGGCTGAAGGCTGGTGGAGATGATTGGAAACGGACGACTGAGGCACATCTGGAAGACTTTGCGAATGCTGGATTGAGGACGTTGACTTTGGCATACAAGGTTATTCAGGGTAAGTTAAATTTAGCTCGTGCTCCTACTTGGCTTAAGGGTTTATGCAGAGGATGAATACGAGGCCTGGTCTGAACGTTATCATGAAGCCTCTACTGCCCTGGAGGACCGTGAAGATAAGATCGAAGCAGTTTGTAATGAAATAGAACAGGAGCTGCGACTTCTTGGTGCCACTGCCATCGAAGATCGACTCCAGGATGGTGTGCCAGAAACGATCGCTGATCTCAAGGTCGCGGGAATTAAGGTCTGGGTTGCTACCGGTGATAAGCTCGAGACTGCCATCGGTACGTATTCATTCTTTCTTTCAGGGTCTGCCTCACACATTTTCGATACAGCTATCGGGCGCAGTACGAATCTCATAGCCGAAGACTCCAATATCATCATCATCCGCGGTAGCGACCGCCCGGTTGAACACCAGATGATTCAGGCGGTGGAGGAATTCTTTCCGGACAGCGGCATACTCGATGAACATGGCATTGCATCTAAATCACCATCAACAGAATCGACCAGCGCCTTCCCCATGCGGCGGCTAAGCTTGGGGGTCCGTGATATCGTCGGAGACGACAACGGTAATCGACCTGGAGGATTTGTGCTTGTCATTGATGGCGCTGCGCTGGACCACGCGCTTCCGGACGACGACAACAAGGCTCTTCTTCTCCGTCTTGCTACGCAATGCGAGGGGGTCATATGTTGTCGTGTTTCTCCGCTGCAGAAAGCACTTGTGGTGAAGATGGTTAAGGACGGTCTTCACGTGATGACCCTTGCTATTGGTGATGGCGCGAACGATGTCAGCATGATCCAGGCTGCGGACGTTGGTGTCGGCATTAGTGGTGAGGAAGGTCTGCAAGCTGTCAACTCGTCGGACTATGCTATTGCACAGGTGTGTGATTTGGTTCAGTCTTGGATATGTCGCTCATGATAAAATAGTTCCGGTTCCTCAAAAAATTGCTCCTTGTCCACGGTCACTGGTCTTATGCTCGTAACGGGATCATGTTAGTTTGTTCATCTGTGCTTGATACTGGTCCTGATGCTTTTCGACTATAGGATTGTCAACTTTTTCTACAAGAACATTGTGTGTATTGGCGTTTTGTGGTGGTTCCAGATCTATTGTGGCTGGAGTTCAGCTTAGTGAGCTGCACTGATCTCAATCTTGCATAGCTGCTGACTCTTTTCCCAAAGTGCATTTGAGTATACTTACCTGTTATTCTGGAACTCGTTCTGGACGATTGCTCCTGTCCTCGGAATTGGTCTGTTTGATCGAATAGTTGGTAAGATCATATCACTAGACATACTAGCTATTTCTAACGAATTGCACAGATGCCGATGTTCTGATGGCCTTCCCTGAACTGTATCGCTATGGTCGCGAACGGACTTGGTTTTCTATGAAATCGTTCCTCATCTACATGCTTGATGGAGTCATACAGGTACGTTACACCTTTCCTTCGGTATTACCCCTCTGACATCTATGCAGTCTGTTCCCATCTACTTTATCATCACCTATGCATACTTCACGACTACTTCTCGCACTGACGGATACGGCATCGAATTGTATGAGTATTCAACGGTAAGCTTTGTTCATTTCGACTACTGTTTCGTTATTGATGGTAATCCTCGGCAGACCATGGTTTTTGCCACCGTTATAGCTGTCAGCTTGTTCAATGGCCTGAACACGAATGTCTGGACTGCCTGGGTCTTCTTTGCTGTCTTCATCGGTATCATTATTCTCTGGATATTCACGGTAAGTTCCTAGCGCTCTTCCTGTCATCTATGAGACTGACGTCTCCGCAGGCTGTCTATGACGCAATTAGCCCGGGATGGACAGTGACTAACGTCTATGGCAACAATTACTACCTGTTCACATCGGCCTATTTCTGGTTGTGTCAACCCCTCGTCATCGCCATCGCTCTCCTTCCACGATACCTCTATCGCGCATGGCAATTGGGGTACGCGCCTGGGGACCTAGAGATGCTACGCTACATCCGGAAGACACGGCCCGATCTTGACATGGCAACACTCCGAAGTGAATCGACGCGCTCCAAACCGTATGCGTCTTCAAGGCGGCGTACATCCTCACACATGTCACGAGCGTCGATTGCTTGTTCCAGCGCCGATAATTTATCACTAGATCTACGGATGGCACAAGATCCGCGCGGTGCGAGCCGAACAGACATGTCCACTGGTATTCGCTCCGTATACCGCGGATTCGACTTCGCGACTGAAGAAGGTGGCGTTGCAATGCGACGCATGCAGACCAATCTGTCAGAGCGAAGGCAGAGTAGCCGCAACCTGCCTTCAATACGACAGAGCCCGCCGAAGCGCAGCCTACGGTTGTTCTCCTCTCTGCGTCGCAAAGCTACTCTCAAGAAGGATGATTGATGATACTTTTCGATTTGCATGCCATGGTTTGCTTCTTCACATTTTATTCATCATTCATCGCATTGTGCTGCTACTCATCTCCCCCCTTATTCCCTCTCCACGTGTATGGTCATACTCACTGTATTTCTCATCCTCACCCACTATTTACGACACCAGGTTATCTAAACACCTTGACGACGACACAGTCGATGAACATACAAATATCAGAATTACTAATACACTATATACTGGGATGTAAATGAAACAAATAAAGATAGGGTCAACAAGATAACATGACTTTCAAACATCGGGACTGTTGCTGTTGTGCAAGAACTTGATCTTCTTCCTAGGGCTAGGGGTGGAAATAATGACTTCGGCAATGAGCTTGCGCTTCTTGGACAAATGCGGAGGAGTTGATGGTTCAATAATGGCAGTTGCAGGCATACAATTCGGCGTTCGGGAGCGTGCAGAGGATCGTAAGCGAGAAGAGTGTTTAGAAGAAGTTCCGTCGTCTTGGTCGTCGTCCATGTATACGGGGATTGGTGCAACGGGCAGAGCATCAGCATCATCCTCAGATTCGCACATGCGCTGCACCT
Source organism: Suillus variegatus (assembly GCA_016647645.1). NCBI lineage: Eukaryota > Fungi > Basidiomycota > Agaricomycetes > Boletales > Suillaceae > Suillus > Suillus variegatus. Next base: position 39,562 of record JABBWF010000082.1, read on the forward strand.
CATCTTCGTCGTCGTCGTCGGATTCAACCATATCCTTGGCTTTGCCTCGCCGCTTCTTCGTGCTTCCCTTTGACTTTCCCTTCTTCCCCGTCTTGTTTTCATCCCCTTTACCTTGTTCGTGAACTGAACACAACTCTACAGCTGTTCCGGCTCGGAGAAGGACGTCGATCCAGAGCTGTAGCGTTTATGAACGTCAGCTGAGATACGTGCCCGGGAACTCGCTAACAATGACCTTTTGATTTTCCTGAAGACTATCACCTGGGCCCTTAACCTCGACGAACTTGCATTTTCCTGTATCCGCATTCCACATAAAGAGATCTGGACCGCCGGAGCAGCGCCCAGCATAATCTTCACAAAAAATATGACATATCACAGACAATGCTGTTCCGCCAAGACACTATGACTGCATCAATTACCGGCCTTCCTATAACGGAATTTACACTCACACGAACTATCTTTACAATCTCCCCTTCCTCTACCAGTTCCCAATCTACACCTACGCACCACGTCTTACGTGCTCTATGCTCTGCTTCTACTCGGTTCACAATCTCCTCTCCTCGTCCATCCTCGAGTTCCTTGAGCCTTGTTTCGATGGGATCTCGTCGAGCATGATAGAATGCGTCTTCTGCGATATCCAACGGTGCAGTCTGGAAAGGGGTCTCAAAGGCACCGGGGATGGGGAGGAAGATGATATCCCAGAAGAGGATACCAAAGAGGGTAGTGATGATTCTAGTTTCTGAGTGTATGCTGCGAAATTGAGCGATCATAAGGGTGGAAGGCGAGAAAGGCGAGAGATAGACATACCCTTTGAACCCTTGATCTTCGTACCATTGAAGTGCGAGTGTCTCGACATTCACTTCTAGGTTATCTCGTCCAACCCAGATGGACTTTCCTTTCTCCTCTTTCCGTTCCCTTGCCTAGGAACAGGTCAATATTCGGTTTCTCATCCAGAATGTGAGAACTCACCTCGGCTTTGATCGAGACGGGCGTCGCATCCACTTTTGTCACGCCAGGCTTTTTTGGTGACAAAAATTTAGTAATGTCTCCTGCTTGAGTGATAGAAACTTTTGATTTGGCACTGTCATTGATATTCCGCCCGGCACGGTCGAGTTTTAAACTCGCTGCACGGTGGCGCACGCGCACTCCTTCAAAGGAGACTAATACAAGGGGTTGGAGGTTCCATTCGCTCGTATGCCGATCTGCAGGCTCAACTTTGAGCTTTTTTTCAAGAGCTGTCAAGCGGCGGTCAAGTTTGGGACGAAATACTATCCGGTAATTAGTCAGGACGCAACAAACATTAGCTTCAGGATCCCAACCCACCAATATGTGTATCATCATCTTTAAGAGCATCGAGGCATGCCGAAAGAGCGTCATCATATCTGACTACATGTTTCTCTAGGATCAGCGCCCGGCGCTCGTGCCACCTCCCCCGTCGTCCACGACGCCACCGCCTCTGCGCAAGCAGGGACTCGAGAACACTGAGTTCATATTCGTGTTCCCCGAGAATGCCGAGCGCATGCGCGCCTTTACAAACGAGGCGAGTTAGGACGTGCCCTACAGAAAAAGTTAAGCAAGTGGGTGCATGTGGTGGATGGAATATACACACCGCTCTCAAACCTCTCTAATCCATACCCTCTCTCTTCCCCCTCAAGACCACCTTCACTCTTCGTCTTTACTAGAGCCTGCCAGTGCGGATACACTTCCTCGAAAATTTCCTTCACTAGTCGTGCCCTATGCACACGCACGGAGTCTGGTTTCTCAGTGTTGCCAGACACATCAGATCTGGATCGCGGCCTGCCCTTGCTACTTGAAGCAGGTGTTGCAAAGGTGTTTGATACAGGGGTCTGCACAGTCTTCGTAGAAATTGGTGTCTGTGGTGCTCCAAGTGCAGCACTTGGTGTCACTGGTGTCTTGAATCGAAGCTCATCCGCGGCTGGGGTCTTAAATTCCCTCTCAGCTCCCACTGCTGCAAAGTTCCCGGCGAACATGGCATCTACAATTTCTTCTTGCTCAAGCGCTTGTTCGTAAGCGAGAAGGGCATCACGTGTAGGCCAGATGTCCTTCGTACGTGCGGAGGCTATGTTTGCGTAGGAGCGCTTCTTAAACCGTGAGAGCAGGGAGGGGAGAAGAAGAGCTTGGGAGGATTGGGTTCTATATGATAAGTTAGACCGTGGTATAGAAAAACGAAAAGGCACAAGAAGGTGCAGGGGGAGAAGAAGAGACGCACAGCCTGAAATATATTATGTTTGCCCGCCTCACGAACCGATGAAAGCTCTCATGCACACGCACGCACTTGCCGAGTGTACCGAGAACAATATCGCGCAGTCGTTTCTGGGCTGTCTCGCGACCAAAAGGGAGGGTAGTTTGTCGAAAAATGGCTGGTGATGATGTAAAAGTTGTAGGAATTTTGGATGTTGATCGGATCTTGGACGTCGTCATAGCACAGGCGAATGATGATATTAGTGTCGACTGCGTGCAAGAACCTCTTAAAAGAGCGTGTATCATTTCGGACTGTATTTGTGGAGATTCAGAAGATCAGGCTAGACGTGACAAGGACTTGAGGACACACTTTTGAACTAGCTTTGACACGCATCTGCTTTGCGATGCAACGCAGTTCGTCAACTCTGAGGCACTCGAGGAGGGTAGGAAGGTCCATTTGAGACTCGTCCTCTGCTAGAATGACTCCGGGCTCTGGGAGTGTTTCGACGTGGTTCATAAGTTTGGTGTTAGCCATAGGGAGGTCTTCGAGTTTTATAGAAGAGGGACCAGCAAGAGCGTTTGCAGCAGAGAGTGTCGCATCTAAAGGTATTGGGACTTCCTCGGTCTTGATAATAAGGGGTGTAAGTGGTGTGGGCTGATACAAGTGCGGTGCAAGTATTTCCTGAGGTTGCAGAATGCGTGAAGGCAGTGAACGTGGTGCATCTGTGAGGTCTATTATTTCCCTCTCCTCTACGCTCATCTTGACGGCCTCATCATCTATAGTGTCTACTTTGACTTGACCTGGTACAAAGCATATCTCGTCGATGGCTTGAATAAGCCCTTCCTTGCTACCTATTTCAGCTTCATATTTGAGGGAGTCTAGACGGTGCCATGCATTGAATTTTCGCAAAAGAAGCTTCGTCATAAGAAACTTTGCATTTGCTATCTATCACTGAGTTTAGCTCATGAGGTTATGGAAAGTAAACATACGCGAAAGTCTGTCATATCTCTGGAAGTAATCAAGTTCTGGAAGGTCAAATAAATGTGTCTCGGTCTCTATCAAAGTCCCGAGCATGTCTGAGTATGCGTGTATTTAACATGCTTGAAAATGAAATCTTGATACATGACACACCTTCAAAAAGTCGGACATATACATTGACCTTCTTGTCAGATGCGTCTCCCGTCTCCCGATCGTGGTTCAAGTTGCAGAGCTCTCCCAGGTGCTCACCTTCACATATTTTGGTTTCGTAGGAGTAGTCGCCTTCAATTTCGCCCCCAGAGAATATGAGTGTACTAACTGAGTCCGCTTTTGGTGAACTTGGGCTCATTGTCGGGCTGAAACGTTGATGCATGATTGAGGCGTGTCGACGTCTTGCGGTATCGCGATCACGTGGGTTTTATAATAATTTCAAATTCGGCACTAATGGGATATGCTCATTCGCCTCGCGATGTGAAAACGTGTTTGGTAGTGATGCGGGCCAGTAGTCCAGCAGATGAGAAGCTAGGGACTTTGCATGTCCCCACCGGCGATTATTTGCAAGTGACTACTGTGACTAGTACACCAAACAGCAAAGAAAACACAGTAATAGACCCATTCGTCTGCAAGTGCAGGATGACTTGTTGATCCATACACTAGGTTGGCCATGCAAGTATGAGATGAAGTTACGTATCATTTTTTGACGCAAGTAATCCAGAAAATCGGCATGACCGGCAAATGAGTGGCATCTACTCAGCAGAACAAGAGAATGCTGCGCATGATGGTAGTCCTCTACCGGCAACATGATTGAATTGCATAAGTGTCTTCCAATACATCCAGTAACATCTAATTCAATGAAAATGCCCAGAAGGGACAAGAAGCCTAGCGGGAACCTGAAGCAGATCGTGACAAACATGGGAGGCACCTTGCGAGAACTGCAAAGCAGCTGCTGTGTGGGGCATGTGCGACGTCTAGTGGGGAAGAGGGTCTGGTACTTCCAATTTGCAACGTTGCTGGCGCAGTTTCATTGACTACAATGGATGTCTCCGCCGGTGGCGTGCTGCTGTTTGAGGCACCGGCATGTGCTTGCCAGTTGCGGGGAGGACGTTGTGCCTTCAACAACTTATCCCTTTTTCCACTGTGGGGGTTAGCGGTACGCTGCGAGACAATATCAATGTCACTACATGGATGTCGAAAAGTCAGGAAACCCTACATATTTGCCTCGTGTTGCAAAGACGTCCACAAGGGGAGCCCCGAGTGGACAAGGAGTTTGGTCCTGGGAAGCGGAGGAGTGAGAAAAGATACGATCTACCATGTTTTTGATTGTGGAACCTTTGGCGTTGCGCGTAGTGCCGGCGCGATTGTTGCGTTCAGTTGGATCAAACTGTCAAAGGATGGTGAGACGTGTATCAAATCTACTGTATCATATGGACTTACATCATCGAAGAATCTATTAGTCGGTATTGGAGCGCGTTTTGGGCGAGGCCGTGGGTCTGGGATATTTTTCTGCAGGACTGAGCTTAGGGATTGTACAAAACAACGAGCGTGAAAGCGGCGTACATTGAGAATTTTCTGAGTGGATTATATGACAGGTCAGCGGGCGTGAAGTATGATACGACGAGATGTTTTGCTCACCTGTTGGAGCTCCTTCTCTGACTCGCTCAGGGGAACTGTCCATGTGCGAACGATGTTGTCGTCACAGCCAGTAGCAATGAATGTGCTGTCCTCGGAAAATGCCACACACCGGACTTAATCAGGGTGCTCGAGTGGCTCGCCAATGGGTTCGAAAGTGGCCAGGTCAAAGAACCGCGTCGTCTTGTCGTATGAAGCAGTGGCGAATTTGGTGCCATTGCGAGCAATGGCTAGTGAGGAAAAGTTGCGGTCTGTGTGCGCGTAGAACTGTTTGATGATGTCTCCGGTGGTAGCATCCCCGACTCCCACTTTAGTGGGAAGAGGGTTTTGTCGGATCCAAACGTACAGGCACCTATACGCTGAAGTGTGGGAACCTTTCGGGTTCTAAAACTGTACAGTTGAATGATGAGTCATCAGAATGAATGCGTGATAGCGATTCGGATCCATGGTTTGTATCGTCTGACTGACTCGTCTCTACAGTGACTACAGTGAAGAAATAGTGTACGTCTTTTCATTTTCTCTCGACGTCCTTCTTTTATTGAAATGACCACCTTCGTGAATTTAGAATGTCTGTGTTTCTCTTGAAGCACCCCAGCACGTGTCCTCGAGTTCTCGATGCTACAGATTGCCCACCTCACAATATCCTTCACGATATACAAACATATCCTCTATTCTATGATGCTTTGTACTACCCGCAATATAATGAATTTGTATATGCAACAGCCGATAAATTTTGTTGTTGGTTGCAACTATCACTCGCCTCCCACTGTGACAGCTTGTGTCTTAGATGTGGTCCTCTTTATCGATCCGTCGCCGTAGTTTTTGCTAAAAGTGCACCACCCAACAGTCGCGACGCTAATGGCTCCCGTGCTTATCAACTCATACTGCGGCATATGGAGTTGCTGCCATGCCGCATGCGCAGCCTACACGAAGAAGGCTCTCCACGACTTGAAAGGCAAAAGGAAGGCCACTGACGAGCCCCAAGGCCAGTCACCTTCGAAGATGCCAACGAAGAGCCATGACATCTTCGACATGGACCTGGAAAGTGAGGATGAGTAGACTCGTATATTGTTCAATTCGTCTAGTGCTACATTTGACCTGTGACTTGGTGCCTGATTGCTGTACATACTCAAATGCTGTATATTGATACTGTTTGCTGTCGATCCATCGTAATTTCTTGGAGTCGGGGACTGGTGCTTTCCAGCGCCGCTACGATTTGATATTCGGATGTCTTTCCGGTTTCCACTGACAAGATGGAGACCATCTGGAGTGAATGCGATTCTGAATGCCCGCTGTTCTATTTTCAGCAACTCTTCTCCACTTGCTGGATTCCAAATGATGATGTGCTCATCTGTGCCTGCTGCTAGTTTTGTCCCATCCGGGGGCCGCGCCCGGGGAGTACGACACCGAGTTTGCATCATTGCCCACTTTGAGTGGTCCGAGGACTATTTTTCCCGTCTCCCTCTTCCACACGCATACTGTCTTGTCCCATGATGCACTTGCAAATGTCTTGTTGTCCGGTGCAAATACCATGCGAAGAACCGCATTCTCATGGCCCTTAAACGAGACGGGCACTCTTTTGAGCTCTCTCTTGTTTGCCACAACTTCCCAGACCAGGATGCTTCCATTCCATCCTCCACTCGCTATCCAATGTCCATCAGGGGACGCCGAGACCGCCTGGACTCTGTCATCGTGTCCTAACGAGGGCTCTCCCACTTGTTTCCCCGTGTCCAGATCCCACACCCGAAGACTCCCATCGGTCGAGCCAGTGACGAGGAGACGGGTACCGAGGATGAAAGCTACTTCGTTTACACGTTCCTCATGACCCTTGAGTGTCAGTTCAACGGGCTGGGCGGACGCTTTTGTGGATGCTTGGTAGGTGGTGACCGCCATTCAATCTTGTTCGGTGTCTCGGTTAGCAGGAATACTGAATACTGAGGGAACAGCGATCACTTACATGCGGTATGGTGAGTAGTCATTAAGTTGCATTTTCTGTAAGATACTAACTATCCCTGAACCCTGATGTCAGCTTTGCTGTAGACACGTGGTGTCCTGCATACGGATTATCTTCAGCGCTTCTTCCAGGAGCTTTTTTCAGCAGGCGCCATGGCCGCTTTTACTGTGTTTCAACCTGTCATGATTTCCCGGCCACGTTCAACCCAGTTCACCCGAGATCTCTTCCTGCATGTATATTGTACTGATAAGTGATAACATGAATGTAACGAATTAATCGCTTGATATTGATTGGCTGTGGTAACAGCACCGTCCAGGTCAGGCTGAGGGAGAATGATATGTTCGTTCCTGCCAGCATCATTGGTTCTTGAAAGTGGCGGCTTTGCTCCATTGCATACCTTCTCCTGAGCACTGCAAGCTAATTTATTCCGCGATTACAAGTTTGACCGCCATGCGGACATGGTGTGAGAGATGCTGAACTAGCCCATATACGCGCGAGGCTACTAGTAAGCATACAAACTGCTATCGATATAGCAGGCGTCGAACTATTTAAAGAATGTTGCAGAGTCTCCGGGTGGGTGGTGAATTATGAGTAGAACGTCCGATGGAAGAAGCATTCCTTATGATCACCACTGAACAGAGAACGCTGGCTGCGGACCGAGGAGTCTCCAAGTTCAAGTTATTCTACGGTCTTGGTCTGGGGAAAGGTTTGTCTTGTATTCACTGCGCATTCGATCTCATTAATGTTGTCCAGGCCCATATTTCATAGCTTTTCCAAACCTGAAGGATGCACTCATCAACAACGTTGTCGTAAGGATGCAGGCTCACCGTGCGTGCACTATCCTCCCAATTTTGTCAGATGAGACTCTCAAGCCTCACTTGTTCTAGGTTATAGAATATTCTGATTGATATTAGTCAATCAAGCAGTGGAGATGGAGATTTGCGCTGAAGTAGTACTTCCTTGACATCGAGCATGTTGTCCAGTCACGGATTTTATCGCATTGTCCTGCCGACACCATCGGTCAATACTTGTTAGTATCTGGACTGAAGACTACATCTCATTGTTGTATAAGCCACTCGTGTGCCGTGCAGGATTCAGATCCCTGATGGAGAAGTTTGCCTGCGCCCTTCTCCACTGCACATATTACACTCCGGTATGCCTCACCACACGTCAGAGGACAAGGTCCACGTTGATCACGAGGACCTCACGCACTAGCAGCTCTGGAGATTTCCCCTGTAAATGAAACAGTGGGGCAATGGTTCAAGTTGGCGAGTGGCGTACTCAGTGGAGCTCTGTTGTGAGGTTTTGGTTGTTGGGGGCCGTGTCTCAATGAAATGGGGAGTTGACAAGCTCAATGTAGTATCGAGTTTGTGATCGTGTTGACAGTCACTGAATTCGTCGGTTATGTAAATACAATGTCAATTTCTCCATCATGCGTTGACTTACGCATTGTCAATCGATTCCTCGAGACGTACAGAATCCGATTGGAGTACATCGTATTATTGGAGAGAAGCGGAGCACCTGGAAAGGATCATACAACATCCTACTGGCTACACTAGTGTATTGCGAAAGGGTATCATACAAACCAATACACCGGTCTACCCCCAAAAAATAACCCGAGGGACGCTCAGTATCCTCTCCTCAGCCTATCATTTTCTTCCCGCAACCTCTGATTCTCCTCCCTCAACTTTTTCACCTCCCCACCCCACTCCTCCATCTCCTGCCGGAGCCCGCGCCCCATTCGCAGCATATCAACGTGCAGCGCTTTTACGTCTGCGTGGTTCTTGGTCTGCATGTCCACAATGAGCCCCCGGAAGAGCTCGTATGCACCGCTTGCTCCAGACTGCATAGGGAACGTGCCTGAGTTTCGCCGGAGCGGTGATGGAACCCAGGTCTGTTCCACGGGTCGGCGAGGGGAAACTTGCATCGAGAGCTCGCGCTCGTGAGTCACTTGCGCCTCTTCTTCGTCTTCTTCCACGGCGTTTAATTCCTCGTACTTGCCAGCATCTTCCGCATCCACATTAACTTCTTTACCCTTACCCTTATCCTTACTTCCCCTGGACTTTGCGGTACCGATAGCACTAAGGCCTGTGCTGCCCGTCTCTGTCCTCGTCCTCCCTGCACTTGTTCTTACCCTTGGTTTCTGGGCTTCAACAACTATTCTTGTTGATTGTCTCTTTATGTCGGGCACGGGGGTTACGGGGTCCATCGGTAAATCCGGAGACGAGATTTCTGTGCGTGCATCCTCGTCTTCATTGGCAGGCGTCTTTGAGCGAGCGCTTTCTCTCGTCTTCGATGAAGAGATCGATATTGTCGACGGGGCGCGCTTTAGCGAAGACCCTTTGGTTCTCGTGCCAACAGTTAAATTCGACGACGTCCTTGTAATCTCAGAACGAGTGGATGATCCAGAAGCAACCCTCGTCTCTCTCGTTTTATCTGTGCGCATCGAAGCCAGTCTAGTGGAGATCGACTCAGCAGGGTGCGCATGGATACCCAAAAGCCTAGACTTTTGGGAAGATGCGGCCCGTGTATTCAATCGCATTGGGGTATTACTTGCATCATCAAAGATGTTTTCCCGCGATGTGGACACACTACTGCGTAGTGCACTAGTTACTAGTTTTTGAGATGCATGTTAGCGTTCTCTACATGTATACTGCATAAAAGGTAACCCACTAGAACTTTCGGTGCTCCTGCCACTATGCGGTGATATAGGATTCCTCGACGGTGAGAAAGCACCTCGATTTGAGACACGCCTAGTTGGCGTACTGGTCTCTAGAGAATTCTGCTTCTTAGGTGTTCCAGAAATGAGTGATTTTATTGACGATATCCCATTCTTTCTCGGTACAGCAGCCGTCACAGGTCGGAGGGGAGAACGAACATTTGAGGCTACTCTGGCACGAGCACGTACAGGAGAGTTTGCTGATGGATTGGAAATACTCGGTTTAACAGCCGACGCAGTTTTTAATCTTTTCTGCTTTTGTTGTTAGATTGGGAAAGATAGTGAATTGCCAGTGTGTGCCAAAGATACGTACCTGAACAGCGAGACATAGTACTCCTTGTCCAGTCTCGCCCACAGAAACCCTCTTCATCTCCTTGTCCAGTTCTCTGAGATTGAGAATCCTTAGTCCATCCCGCATACCGAGGTAGATAGCTGCACCCTCGGGTGAAAATGTGATCGAGGTAATGAGTTCCGGGGACAAGACTGTCTTGAATAACCTATGCCAAGGGAGTTGGTGCATAATGAAATAGAACATGTATATACGTACCCCTTATCCTTATCCAAATCAACAAGGCTAACACTGTTTGTGCTGGCAACGGCAACCAGCGTCTTGCTAAACGGGCTGCACGCGATGCCCACTACATCCCGTCCAATACTGATACATTTCACAGGTGCGGAAGGCTTGTCCACGTCGTAAACCAGTATATCATGGCCAAGACCAAGAAGAAGGCGGGTTCGAACATGCGGATGGAATGTCAAGGTGCTCACAGACCTAGGAGCACTTGTAGGGAGGGGGAGAGATATATGTTTGGCAGGGACGAGTAGATTGTAAATATGCACGCCCTTTGAAGAGGCGGAAGCAATGAGCATACTGTCATTTGACACAACCAGCGCGGTAATCGTTGTTCCATGGGATTCGAGGGTTTTGAGCACTTTTGCTGATCCAGCTGCGTATTCCAGCATAATCACCTTCCTCCCGACGCCCAGTACTATATTTCCTGAAGGAGTTACTGCCATAGTATTTATCTCACTTTCCTCCCTGGACTGCACGTATATGGCCTTATCCAATCGGCTTTGGGAGGTCATGAAGCGATCTATGCTAAAGGGAGAGGCAAGATAGAGAGATGAGTTATCGGGGGACCATGCTGATGCTAGATATTGAGATAGAAGAGGCTGGCTGATTGGAAGGAAAGATGGAGGATTCTTTAGAGTGACAGGAGAAGCCAATGCGAGGGCTGTCGTGGTGACCAAGGCAAGCATGTTGGTCGTGTTGTGAAGTTATCACTGGTTGATTTTCAAGGAGTGGTTAATAAGGAATGAAGGAGGACGTGCAAAGTTGTAACAGTTTCCTGGTATGACAAGTTGAATGATAAATATGTTATACAGAGGATTGATTAAACAACGATCCACGGCACACGATTCGAAACAGGACGCGTCGGTCATGTGATACAAAACCCTCACATGATGGAAATAGCGTGAGTCCAATAATAGATTCGCTCTTGATCTACCGTACTACTCGCAGGAGCCCATTAATGATGGAGCACCCATACGCACATACACCTCCATGTATGCAATTCAGCTAGTCATGATGATGACACACGTTTCTCGCTAGCCAAACCTGATAATATATTGATTGGCTGTTCATTCTAGCCACCTCCGCCCTCATCTCCCTTCCCTTAGGGTTCCTCAGCACTGTCCCACAGACCGACAAGCACGCGCTATCTGGGTCGGCGCCAAGTCTGCCTCCACCTGGGCACACGCTTAGTCATCCTCCCCGTCATGCCCGAGTGCCCAACCGCAGCAAAGCACAGATAAGCATACTAACTTAATAAGCTCTCGGTGTGGTAGTAAGCGGCTTTTCAAGTGCAGTTACAACTTGATGTTTGTCGCACCTTGAATATCCACACACTGCTTTAACCATGTTTCCTTCAGTCGATGCTCGCCTTGTTGTGCTCGCCGTCTTACTACCTGCCTTTGTTTTTATCACATCCCTCAAGCGATTCATTAGGAACAGACAAAACAAACTCCCCCCTGGCCCAGTGCCGCTCCCACTGTTAGGAAATGTCTTATCGATAGACACAAAGGAACCTTGGTTGACTTATACTAAATGGGCTGCTGCTTATGGTACGTGATCAGACAGTACTATGGTGCATATGTTGTGCAAATCATCATATCAGGAGACTTGGTTTTCGTGCGACTTCTAGGCCAGGAAATCGTGGTGATTAATTCTCAGCACGTTGCGAAAGCCTTACTGGACAAGCGTTCTCGCATTTACTCCGATAGACCATACATAGCCACACTTGAGCCGTGCGTTCTTCTGACATTCTTCCATTTAATCATTATGAAGTAGAGACAGGTTTGGTTGGTCGGTCGTCTTTGGATTCACAGGCTATGGTGACGAATGGCGTCTTTGCCGACGACTCTTCCACCAAACTTTCCATACCGACTCTGCACTCAAGTTTCGTCCAATGCAGATCAAGCGGGCCCATGAGATGATCGTCAATCTAATCGATGACCCTGAACATTATCATTCTCACTTCGCAACGTCAGTCAATGTATTTGTAAACATCGAATGATTGTTAACTTGTTCATAGATTCTCGTCATCAGTTGCGATATCAGTGACATACGGCTACCAAACCAGTCCTCGTGATGATCCTCTGGTCCGAATCGTAGAAAATGCGATGGCTATTGGCCTTCGGGTGGCGACCTCAGAGAGAGCAATCTTGCTCAAAACCTTCCCCTTCTGTGAACTCATCTCTTTTTCTTTTTCTCATGAAAAATAGTTGACATTCTGTACTCTGATGCAGTACTGAAGTTACCTGACTGGTGTTGGGGATCCTCGATCAAACGCGAAGCCCAAGCCTCGACCAATCTCATGACTGAAATGACGGAGGTGCCGTTTCGATATACGCAGCAGCATATGGTAAGCATCTTTCGTTTTAATAAATATTAGTTTTGTCCTAGCTGTTAATTGCATGGCCGTCAAGGCGGAAGACTTGGCCCTTGGTCGATTTTCAATGGTGGCAGAAAATCTTCAACGAATGGAGAAGCAGGATCCGACATCCAGACCATTGTTTGAGAGTGCCTTGAAGAAAGCAGCTACTTCTGCTATTGCAGGTTCGTCATCTTTACAAGGGACAGTATACTGCTCTTTGATGCATATCTACGCAGGTTCATATGAAACGGTTAGCGGATGTCCAAACCATATTGTCCACCACTGAATGTCTTCGCAGAGTGCTTCGCTCTTGATGGCTTTTGCTCTCGCCATGGTCTCTTACCCAGATGTTCAAAAACGCGCACAAGCGGAGATCGACTCAGTGGTTGGGCGGGATCGCTTACCTACATTTGAAGACAGAACGTCACTACCATATATTGAATCCGTTCTGCGGGAGACTTTGCGATGGCAGCCTGTCGCACCCTTTGGTAATCTTCCTCGCTGAGGAATCAAGCCTGCACTGAAGATGATATCATAGCGCTACATGCCACTTCGAGTGATGATATATATGACGGTTACTTTATTCCAAAAGGTCTGCCATTTTTGTCTAATGAGCAGATCATCGGTAACATCATACATCAGGAGCGACTGTCATATGCAACATATGGTCAGATACATTCTGTCCAGGTTTCGAGATGCTGACATTATATTGCAGGGGAATTACACGGGATGAAAAGCGGTACCCCAATGCATCTGTGTTTATGCCAGAGAGGTTCATGGACGCCGATGGTGCGCTGACGGACGACGACCCGGCTGAATATTGTTTTGGCTTAGGCCGACGTAGATGTCCAGGTAGGTTGAGTTATTTCATTGTCATATTGCATGTGATCAGCCAATACATTCTTTGATCAGGTCGGTTTGCTGCTGATGCCTCAGCGTGGTCTGCTATCGTTACTATGTTGGCCACAGTGGAGATTTCTTTTGCCAAGAATGACCAGGGCAAAGTGATCGAATTCACCCCCGAATTCACGACGGGACTATTTCAGTACTTTTTTTCTTGTGTTATTTCATCCGCTTACTAATATCTTCATCGATTTAGTTCTGTTACGATCTTTCCCTGCAGTATTTCGCCACGTTCTCATGTTCATTCAGGACTCGTGGGTGCTGCTTTACGAATGGGAGAGTAATATGTATACAGTGAAAGACCCGTCATTGTCCTTTTCTATGTTCTGACTTGGGCCAACTACCAGTCAGTCTCCTAGGTGTTCTTTTCGTATCGCAGTACTCTCAGTGTACCTATATTTGATGCGTCCTTTTTCCAGTTCGAGTTGTGTCGACACATGCCTTGTTTGGGTGGTTTTGATGTTTGCTTTCGTTAGCAAGCTACTAAGGGCCTGTACAGACTTGTACGGACTTACGGCCATGATCAATGTGAACGTTTGAACATCGAGACGCGTTAGTCACATGATGTAAACAGCATGAGTTTCGACACGAGCATCATAGCTCACTCGAAATAGAGTCCTTGACTCGTGTCTCCAACTCAGGGACGGAAAAGCTGGGTATGTACGAATTCTGCAAGAAGCAGATGTTGAAGCGAAGCCCACACTCCATGACCCCAAGCGAGGCAAAGGCAAGGTCGCTCTGTACTGATGATGTATCAATGAAGAAGTTGTGGCTCCACGATTTGTTGGTGAGAAAGTCGTAGAAGGACGCGTGGAGGGGGCGTATGGGAGTATGGAAATCCAAGGTGCCCGTCAAAAGCGACTCCAGTGGCCCAACGACCCGGTCCATGTTGTAATCGCAAGTCCCTTCGGAAAAATGGAGTCGCATGGTGGTCAATGCAGGCATGAGAAGGGGTTCCAACGATACAAGCATTTGCCCCATCACGGAGCAGAATATGGGAATCTCTTCCTCGCGTTCGTCCTCTGGCATGATGTCTGCCAAAACGCGATGATACATATCATCCAACAAACGTGTTCCTTTTGCAGATATTCCAGCAGCCACAGCGTCGAACCAACCCTTTAGATCCATGCCAACTCTGTTAGTGCCCTTGATATACTCGCAGGTAAGACGAGCCCATTCAAACAGGCCATCAGATTTCAGAGCGAGCGCCTTGAAGTGCGCATCGTTGAAGACGTAGTGCAGGTCTTCGAGCTTGTGCGAGATATAAAGTTGTATGTCGAGTTCTGTGGATGCAGACGAGATACCATCCAAAGAAACGTAGCGAACATATGGCGCGGCGTACAGAGTGTTGTGAATGTCTTCGAGTGGACGGGAAGTGAGGAGAATGCGGAAGTTCGCTGGGAGTTTGCATGGTTGTGGAAGTGTTCAGTTTGCCAGCAAACAGACGAAGAATTTGTTCCGGAGAGGTAGCTCCACCACTTTCGTCTAATGCATCAATGGCTATCAGCACGGGTTTCTCTTCCATGATGAACAGATATCTTTGAGAGTAGACTGGAAGCCGCGATGTCCCGGTCTGCCTGATCGCGAATCATCTGTAACCGAAAATTCGTCGATCTGCAACGGCAATGATCGATAAAGAAGCCTACCTTGGAGACGCAAGTGAGAATATTCAGTGCCACCTTAGGGTAGGGATGTACCTGCGTGTGAATGTCAGTCGCGTACCGAAAAATAATATATGACTGTACATTTGCGAGTTCGTTGGCAATGGAGTTGAATGGCCTTCAAGGGTCTAAGAAACGCGGAGAATGCGTCGATTGTATCAGAAATAGATGGTAGATTGTTGACTGCGAAAGAAGTGGGACCTGGCCGATGCCTGCGACACCTTTGGTAGCATTGGCGATTCTGTCGTTCACAAACTTCGGGTCGAGATATTCGGCCTAAGTAGAGATGTCAGCACGTCATCGAAAGAGACGAATGAAAATATTCCAAACTTCGTTGGTCAAACTTACCTCTACAATCCCTGAAGTGGAAGACTGCTCACGATTTGTTTCAGAAGTGGGAGCGGTGAGATTCTGCGGAGGCAACTAGTAACAAACAATGGCACGCTCCCTGGAGCATGTTCAGAATTGAATTTGGACATGCCTTGTTGGACTGAGTGGGTTCAGGGTTGAACGTTGGGGGACTGTCGAGCGCTTGGTCACCTTGCCAAAGAGCTTGCGGACCGACCCCGAGGATCGTCCACTAGATCCATTCCTCGAAGGCGAGAGAGAGGACGGCTGATACGACTAGAAACAATACATAGTTTCAAAGATGAAAGTTCATACATCTTGATTCTTGACTGGCTGCCTTCCTGCCTCTGTCCTCTACCGAATGTGGGTCTGAACGTGGCTTAGCCTTCAACCACTCCCAGCACTTCTTCCGAATTTCATCCATCTAGTAAGTGGGAAGGATGGCTAGGTGGACAATGCCTTGGTGAAAATGGAACGAGGGTGGTGACTGACATGAAAGATAGACAGGCGCCTACTGCATGTTTGCGATGAGGATTATTAATGATGGACATGTACTTAGAGGCGCCAATTACTGATTGGCTAGACCACTAATACCATGTTGGAACGTTATCCAAGGCTGAAGTTTGAACAGGTCATGACTCGTGACTCGAGTCGTGAGTAAGCCTCGCCGTTAACTTTGGTGCACTCAACGAGTCACATAACTGCAGTACTTATTGGAAGGATACATTATCGAGTCAAAATCCTGCACGTGAGTAGTAAGAACAGCCATACTGTAGGTTGTGTCATTCTACTGACAATTTACTGAATCGGAAAGAGGTTTGGAACTGTGTAGAACAGCGAAGGGCGAGCGGGACACGATGAAGAGCAGTTTTGTGTGTCATGGTGGTTGCTGCAGTCGCATTCCAAATGACATGGCGTGACATCATGCAACACCACAAGCATTACCATCAGTAAACCGAGGAGTCCTTGACATGGTAGGGATTGCTATTATGTTGTAAAGTTATCACCGGTTGATTTTCAAGGAGTGGTTAACGAGAATGAAAAAGGACGTACAAAGTTCCCGGTATGACAAGTTGAATGATAAATATGTTGCACAAAGGATTCTAAGAAGTAAAGCACGACGGTTTCGGAAACGCTCGGGCGCTCGCGTGGCTTTCGCGTATTTCGCGTATTTCGCTTGCGTCGCTTACCTCGCTTAAACCTCTTTTTGGAAATCTCGCGTGGTTTTCTCGCGTGGCTTTCGAGCGCCGACTCAATATCCTTTGCCCATTAGAACAGCACCACATTTATTCATGAAATTTGAGTGTTTTCTTGCAAGTATTGTAGCAACTGTATATACACAAAGTAAATAGTCACAATGAAATGGTGAATGACAAAATGTAGTGAAAAATAAACAAATAAAAAGGGAAAAAGAAGGGAAAAGACAATGGAGAGACAAAACCTGGGGAAGGGAAGAATTGGGAGATGAAAGATATAAGAAAATTGGAAAATTGCTGGAAGAATGAGAGAATAGGGAGACAGGAGACAGGAGATGAATGACAAAAGGTTGTGAATAAATAAGTAAAAAGGAAACAGACAATATGGACTCAGAAACTGGAGAACAGGAGATGGGAGGACAGAAAATTGGGAATAGGAGACAGGGAGAATGGGAGATAGGAGAACAGGAGATGGGGAGGATGGAAAAATGGGAAAAAGGGAGATGGGGAGGACGGGAGAGGGGAGACGGGAGATGGGAGACGGGAGACGGGAGACGGGAGACGGGAGACGGGAGACGGGAGACGGGAGACGGGAGACGGGAGACGGGAGACGGGAGACGGGAGACGGGAGACGGGAGACGGGAGACGGGAGACGGGAGACGGGAGACGGGAGACGGGAGACGGGAGACGGGAGACGGGAGACGGGAGACGGGAGACGGGAGACGGGAGACGGGAGACGGGAGACGGGAGACGGGAGACGGGAGACGGGAGACGGGAGACGGGAGACGGGAGACGGGAGACGGGAGACGGGAGACGGGAGACGGGAGAGACAATGGGAGACAAAAACATAGGACACAATGGAAGATGGGGGGCAGGGAAAAACAGGAAAATAAATACATTTAATGATACTATTACATATTTTGTAAGTTTAATTTTGTCAAACTCCTGCTCAAAGAATGTAGAACTGACTGATCTTATGTACTACAAGTGGACCGGTCGCCTTTGGACATCGTGTCTGTTTTACAATCAATTACAATAACAGTTGTCTGTATACTACATTCACCATTGTCTTCTCCTCACCCTCTGAAGGAAATAGCACGTGAATGCTACACTGACATCACACTCTGGATAGCACAGTGTAAAGCTGTCCATGCATGAACGAATCTGTATGGAGGTCCAGTACCACATTCTCGAGCATGAGTCCTTGACATCTGTTGAATGTGGTGGCATAAGCAGGCACAGGTGGAGCTCAGCACAGGAGTATGTAGTTAGGAGGACAATCATCAATAGACATCAAGTGCACATGGCACTAGACCAATTTAGAGGACAGGTGGAGCACAGACAGGAGAGTCACACGCATTGGTTCCGTGGGATCAAACATTTTGTACTTATATATTGTAGATGTACTTTTACATAGATTGTACTTTTAGTTTTTTTTGAAATGCTGCTCATAAATGTATTTTCAAAATTCACTATCAAGGCATGATCTTATTCAAAATACACAATTTTTATTAGGATGCAGCCTGAGGCCAGGAAGCCAAAGGAGGGCACAGCCCTCCTTGGCTTCCTGTGACGAAGGAACAATGCTCATCAGGAGCCTTCAGAATTATTAGGATGAAGCTGAGGCCAGGAAGCTTAAAAAGAGCGCGAAGCGCTCTTTTTTTGCGACCTGTGCCGAAGGCAGAACGGGTGTGTGCTAGTCTAAGAAGTAAAGCACGACGGTTTTCGGGAACACTCGCGCGCTCGCGTGGCTTTCGCATAGATACGCTTAGATACGCTTAGATACGCTTAGATACGCTTAGATGCGCTTAGATGCGCTTATGTCGCTTGCCTCGCTTACCTCGCTTAAACCTCTTTTTGGGAATCTCGCGTGGTTTTCTCGCGTGGACTCGCTAAGACTAAGACTAAGACTAAGTAAGAAGAGTGTGAACGAAAAATCTGAGAGAAAATTTTACAAGTCCAAAAATACTGCCAAACGCGATATAGTGGACAGTAATCCTCACGCCTACTGCGCCGTGGGAACGCAACGGACAAACAACAGACTTTTCCTACTATATGGGAAAGGCATCGAGAATAACAAAAGCAATAATAGAAATTTGATTACACTTTTGGTGACACAAATCATTATTACACAACTTGGCTGCTGCTTTTGAATAGAATTCTCGAGTTAAACTGCCTTTCCCTGCAGCCAAGTGTAATAAAGTGTGATACACTTTTGGTGGGTGTTATTTCTTATCAATGATAATAGAAATGACTAATTGATGAGTTCAGACAAATTTTGCACTTGCTAAACAACCATTTGGATTTAACAACCATGGATGGATATATACCTATTCTGTGAGTTGCTGATATATACATTGCTATGTGCAAGGTGCATGATGCTCATATCTGCACATTAGCAATCAAGAACAAATCACCCCGGAACGTGATCGACACTCCCAACGCGAACAAGACAGGATCAATCGACTTCAAATGACTTCACCTACCAGACGTAATCGTCGTCGTGCTGCCCATGATAATCAGGACAGGCCTCTGCCTCCTGCACCACAGCCAAATTTTATGCCGGCTAATGAGCCACAAGCTGGACCTGTTCCACGACCTTTTGCTTGGCAACCTCCGCCTCACTTTCAATATGAGCCGCTTCCAGTTGCGCAATATCCCGGCTTGCCACGAAATGCAATTGCACATGTGCAGCGTGCTCATCGTCCTCCTCCGGTTGATTACAATGCACGCTTGAATGAGCGAGTGAATGCAGCTCAAAATGACAGACGCCGTCAGCGCGATCTTCGCCAGCGACAGGACAGAAATGAGATAAGACAGCAAGCACAAGCAGAGGCAGCCGGGATGCAGCCCCCACAGGTGCCTCACATTCCTAATGAACCTGCTCCTCCTGCTCCTCCTGTATATCATTATGAGGGTGCAGTTGGTCCTCACAATGTCGATAATCTCCTGCACTACTTTGCACCCAATCCTGCACAACCTTTACATGGACCACCTCAACCTGATTATCATCAGTTTAATGCTCAATTTCAACAACATTGGCAGGCAGAGCAAATGGAAAATGAGCGCATTAGAAATGACTTGCTTCAAAGACAAGTGCAGGAGGAATTTCATCGACAGCAGATTCAGCTACATTTACAGCAGCAATTACAGAGGCAGGAAGCTGAGCAACAGCAGATTCAGCTGCAATTGCAGCAGCAGGAAGCTGAGCGACTGCAGATACAGCAGGAATTGCAGCAACAGGAAGCTGAGCGACTGCAGATACAGCAGGAATTGCAGCAGCAATGGCAGCAACAATGGCAGCAGCAGGAAGCTGAGCAACTGCAGATGCAGCAGCAATGGCAGCAACAATTGCAGCAACAATTGCAGCAGCAGGAAGCTGAGCAACTGCAGATACAGCAGCAATGGCAGCAACAATTGCAGCAACAATTGCAGCAGCAGGAAGCTGAGCAACTGCAGATACAGCAGCAATGGCAGCAACAATTGCAGCAACAATTGCAGCAGCAGGAAGCTGAGCAACTGCAGATACAGCAGCAATTGCAACAACAGGAAGCTGAGCAGGCTGATAGACAGGCTCAGGATATTCAGCGAGCAGGTCAACAGGTAGAAGAGGAACAACATCGCCAGGAGCAGAGGGATCGTGAGCAACAGGAGCGTCTTGAAGAGGCATTGCGCGAATATGATAATCCTGCTTCTCAGCAGCAGCATGAAGATGATGAGGAAAGAAGAAGAACTCAAGAGCAAGAACGTCGCCAGCAGCGCGATGCAGAGGATGATGAAAATATCAACCAGGCGCCTGTCCGAAATGTTCCTATCCCAGATGGAGCTCGACCATACACAGAGCCCATTGATCGTCACACTCTTGGTCCTCTTAATGTGGAGTGCCCCAACTGCCATGCCTTGCATTTTGCATGTGAAAGACTCACCAAATCATCTGCACGAAATCCACGGTTTGGTACATGCTGCTTGGAGGGAAAAGTCGACCTTCCTCCCTTTCCAGCATGGCCACTCGAGCTGCAACAGGCATATGGAGACAGAACATTTGTCTCCAAGATTCGCCAGTACAACAGTGCTCTTGCATTCACATCCGTAGGCGTCACCATCGAGGATAGGGCCCTTCAAGGCTCTGGCCCAAATGCTTTTTGCATCCATGGATCTCTTCACCACCTTATGGGCAGCCTGATTCCCCCTGAAGGTATTCGGCCTTCATACGCTCAAATCTACATTTATGATCCTGAACGTGCCACCGACATCCGCGCCAACCGACCAGGAAATGAAGACCTTGATCGTCGTATTCTCAGAGAGCTCCATGATATGATCTATCGGAGTCATCCATATGCGGCTCTTTATAAGCAGGCCTATCAAGTTATGAGCGAGAAGCCTCCAGAGCAGCACACAGAAGTTCGTGCACTGCATTCACTTTCAGCAGGGCACAGATGGTCGAAGATATAATCTTCCCACTGCTGATGAAATTGCTGTGATCATTCCTGGAGATGGATCTGAGGAGGTATCTGACAAACGAGATATTGTCTTGCGACTTCAAGGTGGTCAGCTGCGACGCATCAGTCAGCTCAGCCATGCATACTCGACCCTTCACTATGTCCTTCTCTTTCCTTCTGGTGAGGAGGGCTGGCATCTTGGAATACCTCTCAACATCCCTCAAGGCGGACGTACACGTTCAAAAGAAGTGACCCAGCTGTTATACTATGCCTTTCGTCTTCACCCCCGCCCCAATCGTATCGATAACAACAACATATTTCGTGGTGGAAGACTGTTCCAGCAGTATATTGTTGATGCTTGGACTTCCATTGAACAGAGCAATCTGAATTGGATCACCAAGAACCAAAAAAAGCTTAGGGCAGACTGCTACCGAGGCCTGGCAGATAACATCCTCAATGATGGCACAGATGATCTGGCTCAGACAGGTCGCGCAATCATTCTTCCATCATCGCATACTGGAAGCCCCCGCTATATGCACCAGTTGCTTCAGGATTCCTTGGCCATTTGCCGTGCCTGCAAGAAGCCCGACCTCTTCCTAACAATGACTGCAAATGGGAGTTGGCCTGAGATCACTGAAAACCTCCTTCCAGGTAAATTTTAATTAATAATTGATTTATGATATTGTTGCTAATATTGCTTATGTAGGTCAGAGCGCTGTGGATCGTCCAGACTTGGTGGCTCGCGTCTTCTACCAAAAGCAACAAGCGCTCTTGAAGAAGGTTCGCAAGGGCTACTACAGAAAAGTTGCAGGATTGGTGTACACCATCGAATATCAGAAGCGTGGTCTCCCTCACATGCATCTGCTTATCTTCCTCGACTCAGACCATAAGATAAGGACTGTGGAGCAAATAGACTCCTTCATCTCCGCTCAGATACCGGATAGAAATGTGCACCCGCAACTCTACGAAGCTGTATCAAAATACATGCTCCATGGCCCATGCAGTCCAGAGCGTTGCTTGGAGAATGGACAGTGCAAAAAGCACTTTCCAAAGTCTTTCTGTGATCAGACATCCTTGAAGGATGATGGCTACCCAGATTATGCAAGACCAGACAATGCGCGCACGATCCAAAAGAATAACGATGTCTTCACCAATAAAGATGTTGTTCCTCACCCTCCAGAACTGCTGGTTCAATTCAACTGCCATATTAATTTGGAAGTCTGTGCTTCAATCAAATCTGTCAAGTACATTCACAAGTATATCTACAAAGGACATGACCGTGCGACTTTGGAGATGGAAGGACCGGTGGATGAGGTCAAATCATATCTTGACTCCAGGTATATTAGCTCGATTGAGGCTGCATGGCGCATCATGGAAAATGATATGCACCTTGAATGGCCTGCTGTCTACCGCTTGCCAGTCCACCTTCCAGGTGAACACATGGTTGTCTATGATCCTGACGATAATCCCGAGGAAGTTGTCGAGCGTGCAGCAGCAAAGGAGACTCACCTCACTGGATGGTTCAAAGCCAATGCTGACGAAAACATGGTGGCAGCTGGAGCCCGTGATCTCCTCTACCAGGATTTCCCCTCAAAGTTTGTGTGGCAAAAAGTTGCTTGGAAGATACGTCAGCGTGGAGTTGCAATTGGAAGGATGTATTCTGCTGCCCCCAGCTCTGGAGAGAGATTTTATCTGAGATTGCTTTTGACCGTAGTGAAAGGTATGATTTCTGCGATGATTTGTATGAATCAAACTTAATGTGTTTTTTCAAAGGCGCTACCTCCTATGAACACCTGCGGACTGTCGATGATGTTGTCTGTGAGACTTTCAAGGACGCGTGTCAGCTCAGGGGTCTGCTAGATGATGATAATGAATGGATTCAGTGCTTGCGGGATGCCTCTCATATGTGCACTGGATACCATACACGAAATCTATTTGCCATCATCCTCCTCTTCTGCAACCCTACAAGCCCTGACGACCTTTGGAACCGCTTCAAGGACAATCTCTGCGATGATCTGCGCCGTCGTCTCGCTCGCATGCCATTCAACATGCCAGATGCTACTGAGGAGGAGGTCTATGACTATGGTCTCTATCTCATCGATGGAGTGCTTCGCAAAAATGGAAAGTCTTTGGATGCCATTCCCCACATGCCTGTCTCTCAAATGGCAGCAAGATGGGGGGCCATGGAGGGTAACCAGTTGATTGCTGAGCAGCTCCAGTACAATCAAGAAGAGCTTCAGCAGGTGGTGGATAGAGGAGTTCCTTCTCTCAATGAAGAGCAGAGGGCAGTCTTTGATGCGGTGGTCGATGATGCAATGCATCGGGATGAGCGCAGACCAGGACATTCATACTTTGTCCACAGTGCAGGTGGATGTGGCAAAACATATCTCTGCAAGCTCATCGCTTCAAAACTCCGTGCTGAAGGCAAGATCGTCCTATGTGTGGCTTCCTCTGGAATCGCTTCTCTCCTCCTGCCAGGTGGACGTACAGCTCATTCGCGATTCAAGATCCCTATTCCCATTCATGAAGACAGCTCTTGCAACATAAAGAAAGGAGACATTCTTCATGAGCTTCTCAAGGCCACCTCCCTAATCATCTGTGATGAAATTCCGATGCTACACCGCCACATCCTGGAATGCCTTGACCGCACATTACGTGATCTTCTGAATGTTGATGCTGATTTTGGAGGAATAACCATGCTCTTTGGAGGAGACTTCAGACAGACCCTGCCGGTGGTGCCTCATGGATCCAGGGAGCAGATAGTGGGCGCTACCTTTTGCAGATCTCGCATTTGGTCAAGGCTTCATATATTCCATCTCAAGAGAAATATGCATCTTGGTCAAGATCCCGCTTCCGACGATTTTGCAAGGTGGCTTCTTGAGATTGGAGCTGGTAGGGGCACAAATGAAGATGGAACTGTGACCCTCCCTGCCCGCATGCGGTGTCGCAACAATGATCTCCAGTCTCTCATCAATGCCCTATACTCAGAAATTCTGCTCCCTGATCGTCCTCCCTTAAATGATTCATACTTCCTGGATCGCACCATTCTTTCTGCAAAGAACACTGATGTGGATGAAATCAATGCCACTATCCTCGAATCATTCCCTGGAGAAAAAGCAGTCTTCACCAGTGCAGACTCAGTCACGGAGAGAGAATACGATTACATTCCCCCAGAGTTCCTTCATACCCTCGCCCCATCAGGCTTCCCTTTGCACAAATTGGAGGTCAAAGCAGGTGTTCCTCTGATGCTTTTGCGGAATTTGAACCCCTTGCAGGGACTCTATAATGGAACTCGCATGATCCTCCTGTCTTGGACCACCCGTGTCCTTAGGTGCCGTGTTCTTAGGGATGGAGACGATGAAGATCAGCAGGTTGATGAGAACACAGTCCTAATCCCTCGCATCACTATGGAATCCAGTTCTGAAGAGAACCCAATCCCCCTCAAGTGTCGCCAGTTTCCTGTTCGTCTTGCATTCGCTATGACAATCAACAAGGCGCAAGGTCAAAGTGTCAAGTGGGTTGGCCTTAATTTGCGGACTCCTGTCTTCAGCCATGGACAACTCTATGTGGCTTTATCTCGCTGCACCCACCCAGACAGGGTGTTTGCTATCTTTCCGGAGCATGAAGAAGGCTCAAATACAACCAATGCAGTATATACAGAAGTGCTTAGAGGACTCACAGATCATATCAATGATTGATGTACTTATATATATAGAACTGACTGATCTTATGTACTATGTACTTTTAGTTTTCTTGAAATGCTGCTTATAAATGTACCTCTTTTTGAAATTCCACTATCAAGGCGTGATCTTATTCAAAATGCACAATTTATTAGGATGCAGCCTGAGGCCAGGAAGCCAAAGGAGGGCTGCGCCCTCCTTTGGCTTCCTGTGACGAAGGAACAATGCTCATCAGGAGCCTTCAGAATTATTAGGATGAAGCTGAGGCCAGGAAGCTTTAAAAAGAGCGCGAAGCGCTCTTTTTATTGCTTCCTGTGCCGAAGGCAAAACGGGTGTGGACTAGTTGATTGAACAACGAATCAACGATCCACAGCCCGCGATTCAGCGTCGGTCATGTGATACAAAACTTACCTCCGTTAGTCACATGATGTCTAATAGTACTGTTTTCGCGCCTACCCGCAGGAGCCCATTAATGCAGCACCCATACGCACATACACTGCCATGTATGCAGTTCAGCGGGTCATGATGACGACACACGTTTTTCGCTTGCCCAACTCGATAATATGTTGATTGGTTGTCCATTCTAGGAACCTCCGCCCTCATCTCCCTTCCCTCCAGGTTCCTCGCTGCCCACAGATCGGGTCAGCACCAAGCCTACGTGCACCGGGGCACGCGCTTGGTCATCCTTCCCACCATGCCGTTGTGTCCAACCACAGCAAAGTACGGACTCCAAGGATAATAACATAATATGCTCTCTGTGCGGTAGTAAGCGGCTTTTGGTCCAGTTATAACATAATGTCTGTCACACCTTGAATACACACACTGCTCTAACCATGTTTCCTTCAGTTGATGCTCGCCTTGCTATGCTCGCCGTCTTACCTGCTTCCTTTGTTTTTATCACATCCCTCAAGCGGTTCATTAGGAACAGACAAAACAAACTTCCCCCTGGCCCAGTGCCGCTCCCACTATTAGGAAATGTCTTATCGATCGACACCAAGGAACCTTGGTTGACTTATACTAAATGGGTTGCTACTTATGGTACGTGATCACATAAACCACGGTGCATATGTTGTGCAGATCATCATATCAGGAGACTTGTTTTTCGTGCGACTTCTAGGCCAGGGAGTCGTGGTGATCAATTCTCAGCACGTTGCGAAAGCCTTGCTGGACAAACGTTCTCTCATTTACTCCGATAGACCATACATAGCCACACTTGAGCCGTGCGTTCTTCTGACATTCTTCCATTTAATCATTATGGAGTACAGACAGGTTTGGTTGGTCGGTCATCTTTGGATTCGCAGGCTATGGTGACGAATGGCGTCTTTGCCGACGACTCTTCCACCAAACTTTCCATACCGACTCTGCACTCAAGTTTCGTCCAATGCAGATCAAGCGGGCCCATGAGATGATCGTCAATCTAATCGATGACCCTGAACATTATCATTCTCACTTCGTAACGTCAGTCGACATGTTCGTAAACATCGAATGATTGTTAACTTGCTCATAGATTCTCGTCGTCAGTTGCGATATCAGTGACATATGGCTACCAGACCAGTCCTCGTGATGATCCTCTGGTCCGAATCGTAGAAAATGCACTGGCTATTGGCAATCAGGTGGTAATCCCAGAGAGAGCAATCTTACTCAAAACCTTCCCCTTCTGTGAGCTCATCTCTTTTTCTCATGAAAATAGTTGACATTATGTACTCTGATGCAGTGCTGAAGTTACCTGACTGGTGTTGGGGATCCTCGATCAAACGCGAGGCCCAAGCCTCGACCAATCTCATGACTGAAATGACGGAGGTGCCGTTTCGATATACGCAGCAGCATATGGTAAGCATCTTTCGTTTTAATAAATATTAGTTTTGTCCTAGCTGTCAATTGCATGGCCGTCAAGGCGGAAGACTTGACCCTTGGTCGATTTTCAATGGTGGCAGAAAATCTTCAACGAATGGAGAAGCAGGATCAGAGATTTAGACCATTGTTTGAGAGTGCCTTGAAGAAAGCAGCTACTTCTGCTATTGTGGGTTCGTCATCTTTTTACAAAGGATGGTATACTGTTCTTTGATACACATCTACGCAGGTTCATACGAGACGGTTAGCAGATGTCTGAACCATATTGTCAACCGCTGAATGTCTTCGCAGGGTGCTTCTGTCTTGATGGCTTTTGCTCTCGCCATGGTCTCTTACCCAGATGTTCAAAAACGCGCACAAGCGGAGATCGACTCAGTGGTTGGGCGGGATCGCTTACCTACATTTGAAGACAGAGCGTCACTACCATATATTGAATCCGTTCTGCGGGAGACTTTGCGATGGCAGCCTGTCGGGCCCATTGGTAATCTTCCTCGCTGAGGAATCAAGCCTGCACTAAAGATGATATCATAGCGCTACATGCCACTTCGAGTGATGATATATATGACGGTTACTTTATTCCAAAAGGTCTGCCATTTTTGTCTAATGAGCAGATCATCGGTAACATCATACATCAGGAGCGAATGTCATATGCAACATATGGTCAGATACACTCTGTCTAGGTTTCGAGATGCTGACGTTATATTGCAGGGGGATTACACGGGATGAAAAGCGGTACCCCAATGCATCTGTGTTTATGCCAGAGAGGTTCATGGACGCCGATGGTGCGCTGACGGACGACGACCCGGCTGAATATTGTTTTGGCTTAGGCCGACGTAGATGTCCAGGTAGGTTGAGTTATTTCATTGTCATATTGCATGTGATTAGCCAATACATTCTTTGATCAGGCCGGTTTACTGCTGATGCCTCAGCGTGGTCTGCTATCGTTACTATGTTGGCCACAGGTGGAGATTTCTTTTGCCAAGAATGACCAGGGCAAAGTGATCGAATTCACCCCCGAATTCACGACGGGACTATTTCAGTACTTGTTTTCTTGTGTTATTTCATCCGGTTACTAATATCTTCATCGATTTAGTTCCGTTACGGTCTTTCCCTGCAGTATTTCGCCACGTTCTCACGTTCATTCAGGACTCGTGGGTGCTGCTTTACGAATGGGAGAGTGATATATATACAGTGAAAGACCCGTCATTGTCCTTTTCTATGTTCTGACTTGGGCCAACTATCAATCACTCTCCTAGGTGTTCTTTTCATGTCGCAGTACTCTCAGTGTACCTATATTTGATGCGTCCTTTTTCCAGTTCGAGTTGTGTCAACACATACCTTGTTTGAGTATTTTCAATTTTTGCAGGTGAACTCGAGATGCATCAGTCACATGATGTAAACAGCGTGAGTCTAATAATAGATTTGCTCTCAAACATCCACCTAGGCTACCTCATTTCCACCTCAGGCAACACTTTTCGGTGCCCATAGAGGGTCTTACAGACCCGGTTACTATGTTGTAGGAAACCTATCTGCAAGACCCTTCCTCCCTCCATCTAAAAATAGCTGGCATGTAATTTCAGCTCCTTGCACCTCCCACGTACCTACGGCGCCTCCTGCACACTCTTTTGTAGGCTCTGTAGGCTCTGTCAGTCCGTTAGTAGGTTCCCACGGTATGCAGGAAGGTCTTGTAGGGTTGCTTGGTAGACCGAGGAGGCATCCTTGGTAGATATCCACTTATATCAAACCAAGTACTAACTACAAGTTTTCCTACAGTTATCTAAGGTTACCATTTTGGGTGGGGGGTGACCAGTCATGTGCGAAGGGGTCGTGTGCAGTGTGCGGTGTACGCACCTAACTTTGAGCGTCCCTAATGATTAGGCCGGAGAAGACTTAATGACGCACCTAAGTTCTCGCTTGCCCAACCAGACAATATTTATATTGATTAGCTGTACATTCGAATTTCTAAGCACCCCACCCTCACCTCCCTTTGGGTTCCTCACTGTCCACAGATCTCCACACGCCGCCGACTGTGACGAGTGCCTGCTATCTGGGATCAGCGCCAAGCCTATGACAGCGAGGCATGGATAAGCATTTCAACAAGCTCTCGGCGCGGTTTTCCGTGCATTTAAAATACAATGTCTGTCGTGTCTTGTATACCCACATATCGCTCTAACCATGTTTCCTTCAGTTGATGCTCGCCTTGCTATGCTCGCCGTCTTACCTGCTTCCTTTGTTTTTACCACATCCCTCAAGCGGTTCATTAGAAACAGACAGAACAAACTTCCCCCTGGCCCAGTGCCGCTCCCACTGTTAGGCAATATCTTATCGATCGACACCAAGGAGCCTTGGTTGACTTATACTAAATGGGTTGCTACTTATGGTACGTGATCACATAGACCACGGTGCATATGTTGTGCAGATCATTATATTAGGAGACTTGTTTTTCGTGCGACTTCTAGGCCAGGAAATCGTGGTGATCAATTCTCAGCACGTTGCGGAAGCCTTGCTGGACAAACGTTCTCGCATTTACTCCGATAGACCATACATAGCCACACTTGAGCCGTGCGTTCTTCTGACATTCCTCCATTTACTCATCATGGAGTACATGCAGGTTTGGTTGGTCGGTCAGCTTTGGATTCGCAGGCTACAATGACGAATGGCGTCTTTGCCGACGACTCTTCCACCAAACTTTCCATACTTACTCTGCAATCAAGTTTCGTCCAATGCAGATCAAGCGGGCTCATGAGATGATCGTCAATCTAATCGATGACCCTGAACATTATCATTCTCACTTCGCAACGTCAGTCAACGAGTTTGTAAACATCGAATGATTATCAACCTGTCAATAGATTCTCGTCATCAGTTGCATTGTCAGTGACATATGGCTACCAGACCAGTCCTCGTGATGATCCTCTGGTCCGAATCGTAGAAAATGCACTGGCTATTGGCAATCAGGTGGTAATCCCAGAGAGAGCAATCTTACTCAAAACCTTCCCCTTCTGTGAGCTCATCTCTTTTTCTCATGAACATAGTTGTCATTTTTGTACTCTGATGCAGTGCTGAAGTTACCTGACTGGTGTTGGGGATCCTCGATCAAACGCGAGGCCCGAGCCTCGACTAATCTCATGACTGAAATGACGGAGGTGCCATTTCGATATACGCAGCAGCATATGGTAGGC
Organism: Suillus variegatus; assembly: GCA_016647645.1. Lineage (NCBI taxonomy): Eukaryota > Fungi > Basidiomycota > Agaricomycetes > Boletales > Suillaceae > Suillus > Suillus variegatus. The sequence goes on from JABBWF010000082.1 coordinate 69,235, forward strand.
ATCTTTTGTTTTAGTCCCAGCTATTACTTACATGGTCGTCAAGGCCGAAGACTCGGCCCTTGATCAATTTTCAATGGTGGCAGAAAATCTGCAACGAATGGAGAAGCAGGATCCGACATCCAGACCATTGTTTGAGAGTGCCTTAAAGAAAGCAGCTACTTCTGCTATTGCAGGTTCGTCAGATTTTACGAAGGATGGTATACTGCTCTTTGATACACATCTACGTAGGTTCATACGAGACGGTTAGCAGATGTCTGAACCATATTGTCAACCGCTGAATGTCTTCGCAGAGTACTTCGTTCTTGATGGCTTTTGCTCTCGCCATGGTGTCTTACCCAGATGTTCAAAAACGCGCACAAGCGGAGATCGACTCAGTGGTTGGGCGGGATCGCTTACCTACATTTGAAGACAGAACGTCACTACCATATATTGAATCCGTTCTGCGGGAGACTTTGCGATGGCAGCCTGTCGGGCCCATTGGTAATCTTCCTCGCTGAGGAATCAAGCCTGCACTGAAGATGGTATTATAGCGCTACATGCCACCTCGAGTGATGATACATATAACGGCTACTTTATTCCAAAAGGTCTGCCATTTTTGTCTAATGAGCAGATTGTCAGTAACGTCATACATCAGGAGCGACTGTCATATTGAACATATGGTCAGATACATTCTGTCCAGATTTCGAGATGCTGACGTTATATTGCAGGGGGATTACACGGGATGAAAAGCGGTACCCCAATGCATCTGTGTTTATGCCAGAGAGGTTCATGGACGCCGATGGTGCGCTGACGGACGACGACCCGGCTGAATATTGTTTTGGCTTAGGCCGACGTAGATGTCCAGGTAGGTTGAGTTATTTCATTGCCGTATTGCATGCGATGAGCCAATACATTCTTTGATCAGGCCGGTATGCTGCTGATGCCTCAGCGTGGTCTGCTATCGTTACCATGTTGGCCACAGTAGAGTTTTCTCTTGCCAAAAATGACCAGGGCAAAGTGATCGAATTCACCCCCGAATTCACGACGGGACTCTTCCAGTACTTGTTTTCTTGTGTTATTTCATCCGGCTACTAATATCTTCACTGATTTAGTTCCGTTACGGTCTTTCCCTGCAGTATTTCGCCACGTTCTCATGTTCATTCAGGACTCGTGGGTGCTGCTTTACGAATGGGAGAGTAATATGTATGTGACAGTGAAAGACTTGCCATCGTCTTTTTCTATGTTCTGACTTGGGCCAACCGCCAATCACTCTCCTAGGTGTTCTTTTCGTGTCGCAGTACTCTCAGTGTACCTATATTTGATGCGTTCTTTTTCCAGTTCGAGCTGTATCGGCACATACTTGGATCGACTTTTGCTTTGTCTATTGTTAGTTTCATATTTCCAAACTCATTTGATGATTCAAATTGATTGCAGGGATGAATTTGAAGCGAACACGTTCTGTTGTCAATGGAGTTAAATCCGTTACATTCTTGGGATTTGTGCCCAACGTTCTCCTGAAATCGGCGTAGATTTTGCTATAAATAGACTATAAATCAAGTGACAATTTGAAATAGCCCATCGTGAATCTAATAATAAACTCACTCTCGACCTCCCCAAGCATAGTACCCGCAGCAGCTCTCTTCACTTTCTCTTCCATCCGCAGGCGACATTCTCTGTTCAGTCACAGCAGAAATGAGAAAACAACACCACCCTAACTCGATCGACTTTCCAGATATGTATGACCCGACGTTCCTCACAAATTCTTCAAGTTGAGAGCCAGTTCGACATATGGTATTTCCTTTCGTACGGGCTGGGTGAGCTTCTTGGAATGCTTTATCTTCTTTTGGTGAGCGGTGGTCAAGCATCTCTATCAGCTTACAACTGTTTGCCTCTCTGTAGACTGACTCGATATGCGGGTCTCCTTGCTCACAGCCTCAGTTCACTGGCATGGTTGGCTAGATTGTCTACTAGATATCCTCCAAGGAAGCGACAGTTTTCTGTGTCTCTATGATATTTCCGTGAATTGCCTCAAGTTTTCCTCCCCATTGCGAATCCTTGATAGGGAAAATATTGGAATCGTGGTGTGTTTTGCTTTTGGCGACCAATGTTAAGCGCTGTTATACCAGACCGTGTCACGATCAGTATCAGTTCTTTACTGTTCTTGAGTACGATCCTTCTAGACGCCTTGTTGAACATTCCCTGATCGACGTCAGACTAGTTTCTCGTCAACGAGGTAGCCTGGCATGCATCTGGAACGACTCGACTCATCTTGACGTTTGTGTTTTCATCCACTTTCCTCAATCACTTGACGTCTACACCTAGTCTGAGCGGGGACTACTAAATGCTTCACTTTTGTCGCTTTAAATTTGGAATCCAACTGCAGAGGTCTCCACACGCATAACAAAGAAATCAAATACTCAGTCATGGTCCTGTGGATCAGATGGAGTGCACCTCATCCGGGACCAACCGTATCGAAAACTCTGTGCTCGTTAGATGAGTCAGTGTCAGTCTGGGCCCCATGACCACCAGAACGGGTACTACTTATTTCACCTTCGAAGTTCGATCCACGTTCCGTTCGATGCTCAGTCTTATAACACCTCCGGCGCACGTCTACGCTCGTTCTATGTGGCAGCAAGCTATGGGAAGTTATACCCCGTCGACAATGTAGGCAATCTGCGTCAAGCAACATTATACATGCCATTCATATGAAATTCGAAGATCGAAAACCAATCAACCGAACAAATTCTAGAAGCTGGGGTGTCGTGACATCGTGATAATTGCTCGCTGACATACTATCAAGGCAATTCCCTGTTACAAAGTGCATAAAGAGCAGACACCGATCGTTGGTCGCATTACAAGATACTCGAGGACGTAGAAAAATTAGTTACGATATACAGAATACAGATTATGGACGGATTACACATATTTTACGAGCTCAATCAGGGAGTCCATTTGTCCGAGGAAAGATCAAAGTGGAGTACAATCCAGAAGCCTATACCATCGGTCACCTTTGGCGATCCAACTCCTGATGGTGAAACGCATTTTCGGGGAAACGACTGGCAGGACCTTCGGCTCCGCGTACATGTCATGCACTTGCCCGAGGTTGCCGATAACGGGTTGTAGGCGAGCTACAAGTCGATCGAGAGCATCTTTATCTGCGTCCAAGTCGGTAGCGGGCAGTCCAGACAGAAGTTTACACTTTGCAGCCGCTCAGAGCTTGACAGAATGTGAAAAATGAAATAAGAAACATACAGATTCGTTGCAGAGAGACACCGTAATTGTGTTTTTTTCATCATCTTCCAATTGGAAAAGCAGGTTGTAAAGCCATTTGCAATGAGTATCGAGCATGTCATCGCAGTCGATACAGCGTTTCCAAGTCCGCCGTATCCTATAGAACACATTAGCGTCGCCTAGGGAAAGAATCGGCTTAAGCTGACTTGGTGTTGCACTTCATGCACCGCAGGTACGTGGCTTGATCCAAATCGAAGGGATGAAAATCGGTCACCCGCGCAACGACCGTGAATGTGCTGGGACAGACGGTGTTGGCGATAACTTGTTTGAGAGTGAGATCCTGGAATGTCTCGGGAGTACGAGGGCGTGATGTTGTGGCGGAATTGGCCGCTGGTTCGACGGACACCCCGTCTCGTTTCATTTCTAACTTCCACTTCTCCTTGCGTCTGTTGTAGGAGTATCAGCGACAAGTAAAATGTCAACAGTCCCGCTAACACGTACTGAAGAAGAGCTTGTACGTCCTCCTTGCGGTCATCGGCTGCAATGATCAGTCGTTCGTCGCCCCCTAGACGCCCAAAGTCACCCTTAACACCTGTCCTGTTAATCAAGCGCAGATTCTTGATTCTATACATCGCGCCTGGCTGAAGGTCGCGTGCTCTCCCTTTCTGCCCACCCTCCAGGACAATCTTGACAATCCGGCGGTCGAGACCAAGAGCCCAGGGTGCTGACTCTGCTGGGTTGAAGAGGTTGGGATTGAATGTGTAATCTGTCACATAAACAACCGGCTCTTCCCCAGGGGCAAGATCAACATGAAGAAGCTGTAGAACGTGTCATGAAGTGAAAGACGAAGTTTTTATCTGACCCACCTCAACAGTGCAGTGGAAGAACGTAACCTCTCCGTCAACATCTTCAATCAACTTAGTGTCAAACCGTGCAGAAGAGCTGGACACCCCTCCCCCTTGCTCAAACTTCTTTTTCCGCCTGGAGAACACGCAGTAAATGATATGATTGACCAGCCAACAGCACCACTCACTCTAACAATGCGCGAAAATGCAAGTTTTTGCCATGTTCAGCCTCATCAAGCTTTTTTGACTTGTGTGTTTCCACCAATTTACCGTGGAGATGATTATCGTCTGTCCTCACGCGTGCGTTTGGGAGGCTCCAGAATTCCCCGGGCTGCATTGTATTTGCGAGGAGCCTCGCGCTATCCCACATCTCTATCTTGAAAACGTATGCTGACAGTTCCGGAGAGCACCAGTTTGCTTGTGGCGGTTTGGCGTGAGGGTTTACGGTGTAGTCAGTCACATACAAGGTGTTGGGTCCACTGGTGTTTTCATAGCTGTGCAAAATCTAGACTTTTGTCAGCTCCACGTTTACGGAAAGTTGTCTGTAAACTCACTTCGACAGTGCAATCGAAATAACCTTGAGGAGAAGTCTCCGGGGTGACCTCAGAGATGAGATGATGCTCTCGCGAAGGGCATGGGACGCACTGCACGGTTGTGATGCCTTGTTCTTTTGCATGTATCGCCTGCCACCAGTCGGCAAGCTGAGCGCAGTACTGCGCTTCTTTGCCTTGCTCACTCGGCTCGTAGTAAGGTGAGTACATATATCCAGATCCTTCGTCTGGTGTCCCAGAATGCGGGGCGTCAATTCTGTCAGGAACGCGGAAACGCCGGGCTTGGGTATCATAGGTGGCCCAGCGCAACTTATCGTGATACCCTACGCCATTGAAGCCGCCACTATACAAGGAGGTCTGATCAAATATCGTGAGTGAGTGTAAATCAGTACAGGGAATTGATCGATACCTTAAGCCTCCGAAAGAGGACTATATCGCCAACTTCAGCCTGAGGGAGCCACGCCGTGTGCTTCTTCTGGAAGCAATTGACCCTGAATTTGTAACTCACGAATTCTGTATCGTCTTCCATGCAGGACGGGTCGACGATGGTGAAATTACGGCACCACTCTGGTAATGCGATGAGCAAAGAACCAACAATAAATGCTGAGGAATCCTACCTTGTGAGCGCGTGAATGTCGCGGGCTTGATTGACGTAACTACGCCAATGATGTTGAAGAATCCCGGTCCCGGCTCAATCTTCTTGATTGGTATGAACACATCTCCCTACAGACAGATTTCGAATGAACTTTTGCTGAACTTCTCTAAAGATACGAAACTCACCCCTTGCGTAGTCATTCCAGCCTTCATGGTCAGCGGTCCATGATTGTGTGCAGGATCGTTTGCAGGAGGCGGTGAGGGCATGGTCACCGACACTGGTGCTACCCTCTTGGACGACGAACTGGTCTGTTCAGAACCCGAGCTTATGCGCTCGTTGGAGGATACTTGTGGTGGTGACCGTACATTGGTGGGGGGCGATGATTGTGGTCGCGGAACAACCACCTCTGCTTGGGGTGTTGCTATCTCATGCCCATCCGATTCACGTCTGGCCTTGAAAGCGGATGACTTCTGTGCTTGCCTTTTCCGCCTGCGTCTTTGCCCTCTTGTAAAATCCATTTCTGGTGACCGCGCGCCAGGTTGAGGAAGACTAGTAGCTCGCGAGTCAAGATGCTGACGGGACGCAAGAACAGGCATTGGTTCTTCTCGCGCTTTCTGACTAGCAACTATTTCCGGCTGCGGGCTTTTAGATGGGGGATTTGTGTTCGACATTTCCACGTCTTCTGTGGAATGTTGCTGGACAATGTCCCCAATACGCGGAATGTCGCCGGTAGCGCTATACCAGTCCACTAAGAATGTCGCGTCAGCACAAATTAACATAAAACAGTATAAAAAATCACCTTCCCAAGTACTGAATACCTTCCCAATTTCGGGTCCTGACATGAGCATGGCTGCGATCCCATCTTTGAATATGATCCTAACGGGCAGATAGAAAGGAGCAGAAGACTGTGCCCTTGGCTGAATCTGCGCACCCTTAAGAGAAAGGCAGATTCTGTCATTAACAGCGAATGGGAAGGGCATTAATTCGTCGACTTTGGACGAAATGATAACGAGAAAGCGGTAGGTGTCGCTGTGTTCACGCATCTCGACATTCACCTGGCGTTTGTTACCGATACAGGGAAAAACCATGTGAATTTTGGCTTCGATATTGTTGGTTTCATCTGTCGCGGGGTCGAGAAGGTCAGTTGCATTCTTTCGACGTGTTTCATCGAATAGCGCGAGGTTGTCCTCCAGGCGCGATCTTTTTGGAGGGGATCCTTCTTCCACAGATGTTCTTTTCATGACTGCGTTTAAATGTAAACAACGTGTGCACAGAGAAGTTGATAAAGCTAAGAGATGAAGAAATTGTAACTGACTTCGGAAATGTACCACGACGCGATGTAACGCGGGTTGACCCCCAGGCACTTTCAATATATAGAGTTAGATCGATCCTGTCAGGACCCCAGGAAACCCTCACCATGACCAGCACACTTCCCTTACCAACTCTATTCTCCAGGGCGCTTGCAACAGCCTCAAAGGCCGCAAATCTACCCACTATCGAAGATGAAACACAGGTGCATTTTTATCTTGGACCACATGTTGTATCTCGTTTATATGACAATACTACAAAGGAACTAATCCAATCAGCCGTAACTGATCTCAAGGAGCTGGACCGGCGTGTCGCAGCCCTTTCACTGTTCAGTTCCAACGATGTTCTTGAGGACATATCCACCAGGAATTTGGTTTACTTGTTTGCACGATATGTTCTGGCTGAGGTGCAGAATCGCATGAAGACGACAGATAGGGACGAGCGCATAACTGTTCTCAAGAAGACACAGGTGAATTCTCTATTTCAGTTGATCAATCAAAAGGTCTTAAGCTGTGATCAGGTCCATCTGAGATCATTCATCCATGATTTGGACAACTATTGCTTAGTACCTGAGGTGGATCGTGCGCTGTACGCACAGAGCGCATCTTCCATCAAGGACGCGGCTAAACGGCGAGAAGTCAAGATCAAGCAATTCAAGGCAGAGAAGGACTTGCGTGCGCGAATCGAAGCTGTACGAAAACGACGGAAGCAGATACCCATCGGAGACCTGTCCCAAAGTGATTTTGATCTTATTCGGTCATTACTCCCGTCAACCATTACTGCTCAAGCGAGCGACGAGGATGAGGAGGATGATTCAGAGACAGATGAGATCCTTCGGGAAGCAGTATTACTACTACTACGATTAAACTATTCCCAAGCATACTCTCAGCTCGAGAGTATGGATCAGGAGCTTGAACTCCTCCGTATCGCCCCACCTCCTCCCAGGCCAGGTCCACCCTCAGACGACAGAAAAAATAAACTGAAGGACCAGGATGACATGTGGAAACTGGACACAAAATCTTCCGTCGGTGAGAGCGGACCATTACTTGACTCTAGCGGGAAGGTACCAAAGCATTACATTCCCACCACCAAATGAAGTTGATCGTCGTGATAGCCCCTGAGGCCATTTACCATCCTTCCTGCAGGCGGATCAGATCGCATACGTCTGCAATCGCAGGTCTTTGGACCTGATCACCGACTCCCAACGATGAGTATCGACGAGTACCTCAGAATTGAACAAGAACGCGGGAACATACTCACAGGGGGAGGGTAAGTTCTCACCATTTCAGTTACTTAGACACTAATTAATCTGCGCAGCCCACAATCCGAGGAACAGCCAACGTCGTCAGAACAACTGACGATGGACTCCGAAACGGACGGTACAATCTTTGGTGAGATGAAATTGGAAGAGAAACGGCAGAAAGACGAACAGTGGGCACAGTTCAAGGATGCAAATCCGCGTGGAGCGGGAAACACGATGAATCGTGGTTGAGGGGAGTTAACGGTGGGAAAAGAGAGTTCGTTGCATTGTGTCACAAATGATCTGTAATGCGACGAAGAGGGGCGGTAGAACGCACTCGTTGCAACACGGGCAAGCAAATCAGGTATCACGAGGGGGTAGTACGTATCATTACATGGAAAACACTGAATCAGCAATTGCACTGTGATGCCTCTGGTACGGCGGCAGCCTGCTGTGTCGTAACATCGATTTCTACAGTGAAAGGTCAATTTCTTAATCAGCGATACGGCGTGAAAAACATACTTGTATTCTGAGCATCTGCCTGACCTTCTTTCTCCATCCCAGGTAATGATAGAGCAATCTTCTTGAACAAGCTCTTTACATTATGTCCAGCTTTCGCTGATGTTTCCATGAACATGATGTTCATTTGTGTCGATTTTGCAGTTGCCTCTTCTACAGTGACTTGGCTGATTGCTGTGTCAGACGACTTCATATTACAGATGAGAGGACAAACCGTTTCTCCGACAGATCGGCCTTGTTGCCGACGAGTACAATAATGACATCGTTCCCCCGTTCTGACCGAACGTCGTCTATCCATTTTGACGTTGAAAGGAAGGATTGTCGATCTTTCCACCATTGAGCACTTGTCACACTTTTGTGAACTGAACTCACTCACTAGTGATATCATACACGACTATAGCTACGGACGAATCTCGGATGTACGATGGTATTAGTGAACGAAAGCGCTCCTGAAGCGATACAGATCAGCCAACAACTACCAACACAACCAACTACCACACGTCACACGTACCTGTCCGGCAGTGTCCCACAATTGTAACCGCACCGTCCGGTCCTCCAGGTACATAGTCTTGCTCAGGAAGTCAATACCGATGGTGGCCTGGTAGGTGTTGTCAAACGTATCGTACATGAATCTACGCCTATGTCAAAATATGCAACGGGCCCAGAATCCACCCCAACTGACCTGGTGATGAGACTGGTCTTCCCGACGCTCTGGTCGCCAAGAAGGACGATCTTGGTGCGTTTCGGGGGCGTCGAGGAGAAGTCGGCGGTTGCGGGTGTTGATGGAGCGTCCATTTGTCGAATACAATCTTGGCCTTATGCCTAAACCGTGTACAACAGTGATAAAACAAGGCGATTGGTTTGCCGAGTGCCTGCTAAAGACCTCTGAATGTGAAAGTCGGTTCCGTTGAGCTCTGTCATGGCAGTGTGTTTATCCGTGTTTGCTCTGTTATTACTGCCAGTTGTATGTAATCCACGTGATATTCTACACAGAAATCTTCTGAATCACTGCCATCAACCTCGAGACCCTGCAACCAACCCAACCTGATTTTGAATAGGACATGCAATGAAACTTTCAGACAAGATCGCGGCATACAACTCGTCGCGTCCTTTCTACACCTTTGAGTTCTTTCCTCCTCGGACTGACCAGGTTCGTGTGTGATATTTCCTTATTATTCTCATCCTTCAAAATCTATATCAGGGGTTCGAGAATTTAATTCCACGTATATCACGCCTGTCAACTCTAAATCCCCTTGCCATAAGTGTAACATGGGGAGCTGGGGGTTCGACGAGAGAACGAAGCATTGATCTTGCAGGTCTGACCCAATCAGATTATGGAATCGACACCGTTTTGCACTTGACATGCACAAATATGCTCCCAGGGATGGTGGATGATGCTCTCAGGGTGAGCTCCTTCCCACGAATCTCCAGACTGCGGTGAACACCGCCTTAACAGGCTGCAAAAGTGCGGGGTATACAGAATGTGCTCGCGCTACGTGGTGGTGAGCACCGTGATTCTCGTTGGAGACGTTGTTCGTGTTACTGATATTTTTACGTAAGATCCATCTCGAGGAACCGAACATTGGACACCCGTCGACTCTCAATTTACTCGCGGAATTGATCTTGTGAAGTACATCCGTTCATCCCCGGAGTTTTCCTCCCACTTTTGTATTGGCGTTGCAGGTAGGGGCCCAAGTTAGCTTTGAACTCCTTATGTGACTGACGTACGTGTAATAATAGCCTACCCAGAAGGTCACCCGGACCGCGAGACTGACGAAGACGGTAGCTTAAATGTCCTGAAAGAGAAGGTTGATGCTGGAGCAGATTTCATCGTCACGCAACTATTCTATGACGCAGACCCGTTTCTTGAATGGGTTGACAAAGTTAGAGCAAAAGGTTAGTAGCATCTCATGGTATCGGCCACGTCCTTCTTATTGGATTGCAGGCATCACTGTACCCATCATACCCGGTGTCATGCCTATCCAAACGTATTCTTCCTTTTTGCGCTTGATCAAGCTATGCGGAGTCAAGGTTCCCCCATCCGTCATGGCTGCTATGGAGCCTATATGTGTAAGTACTCCAATCCTATGTCATTGCCCTTCTAATCAGAGGACAGCATGATGACCAGCTTGTCAAGGACTATGGCGTAGGCCTTGCTGTCGACATCATTCGGAAGATTACCTCCACAGGAACAATCAAGGGAATTCACTTTTGCACTCTAAACCTGGAGAAGAGTGTCCAACTTGTGATAGAGAAACTGCAGTGGGCAGGCAGCAGCCCAACAATGAAGAATAGATTGATCGCTGCAAGTTCTCGTTAATCTATGGTTGAAGTCAAGTCGCTGATTGTAACTCAGGATGCTCCAGGGCCGATGATTCATGTGCAGCTCACTAACTCTTCCGATTTGGTCATCGATCCCACCACAGCAACAAACACAGCAACAAGTGCGCTGACGTTTAAGCAAACTTTGGACCCAGATCCCGGCCGAGGGGAGCTGAATAATGCGGCAACATGGGACGATTTCCCGAACGGTCGTTTTGGTGACTACAAGAGTCCCGCGTTCGGTGCTCAAGATCAGTGGGGTGGTAGTGGCCTGTCTGTGCGAATTGTCTTTCTGCCCTGCCTAACCACCGTGCTGACAGATTTTTGCAGCAGTATGAAGGTCTTAGTGAATGGGGTCATCCCAAAAGTACTGATGACCTTACTTCGCTCGTTCTGCGCTACCTTCATTCTGAGTGTCCTCGTCCCCATTTTCTTCCTTACCACTTTCTCCAGAGTCGCTGACTATCCTGCCGCACCTCGAGCAGCTCACGAAGCGCGGGTGGTGGACGATTTCTTCGCAACCCGCAGTAGACGGAGCGTGCTCTACTGATGAAGTTTTCGGGTGGGGTCCGAGAGGTGGGTATGTTTATCAAAAAGGTTTCGTGGAGTTTTTCGTGGAAGAGCAAGATCTAGAGAAGATCGAGAAAAAGATTAAGGAAAAGGGGCAAGGTTGGGTGCACTATTTCGCCGGAAATCTGCAAGTGAGTATTCCCTTAAATATTGCACCATTTTTGTGGACTGATGCGAGTACAGGGAGAATGTAGAAGTAATGTACCCGACGACGGCAGGAATGCAGTCACTTGGGGTATGTTTCCCGGGCAAGAAATCACTCAGACGACCATAATCGAGCGCGAATCTTTCCTGACGTGGAAGGTATGCGTTGCCTTCAGACTCATTCTGCCCATATTTGTACTGACAATATTAATGTAGGATGAAGCATTCTCTATCTGGGCTGAGTGGGCCTCTTTCTACCCACCAGGGTCCGAGGAAAGAGAGCTATTGAATTCTGTTCGCATGGAGCGGTGGCTAGTGAGCATTGTGCATCATGACTACAAGAGACCAGACGCGCTATGGACATTCCTACTGGATGGAGAACTATGACGCGTGTGCTAGCATGTTCTAATTTGTCGGAATAGTTTTGTTTCTGCTAAGTCTGTTTACATAACTGGGGAAAATTACGATTAGCTAATGAAAATTCTGTAAATGAACCCGGCGAACCAGGTCGGCGTGCCCCGTGACGCAGAAGTCCAGAGTGTAACCGGGTTCAAAAGCTCGGTGTTTAAAATGCCTGGGCGTTCATCGTTCTACTTCGAGTTCCGCTATAATACCTCGTTTGACCTCGATGTGTTACCCTGGTGCCAGTTCAAGGGTTGAAACAACAGGTCTTCAAGTGCTGGAGATCAAATTGGAAGCAAATACGCACAACGCCACCATTATCGTTGCGTAGCATGGCGTTCGACTCTCTGGAACGCTCGTACTTCCAGATTGGAATCGCTATCAATTCCCTGGCCTTCTGGCAGCGGCGCCCTGGCGACCTTGCAGGTGCAGGATGAGTTCGCGTTTCCAACGATAGTCCTCCGAGATCTGGAGCTCAGCACAAAAAATGCATCTGTTGCCTGAAACATGTTAGTAGCTTCCTTACCCTGAGGGTGCGAATGGGCTGCTTAAAATCTTTGTAACCCTCTCTGGATCGGAGTCACTATTGGCGGTCTTGGTCTCTGGGTTCACTGAGTCCTTGGCTGGTGCAGCTACGGGTGAACGACGATAGCCGACATCATTTGCTGACTTAACCGTTTTCTACCTGGAGTTCAGAACGACAAATGGAACGAAAGTTCACCGAAACATACGAATAGTGGAGTGCTGCCCCCGTCGTTACTTGTTACGGCGTGGGTAGCCTGCTGCAAAATCTCTGAAATCCTCTCTGCATCGTAGTCGCCATATCAGCAGGTCCTACTTGCGAGGTTGCAGCTGTCACGGTTCAATGGCAGGAATCTTACGCTATGCGCCCACCAGCAACATTATCAATTCCGACATATATCCCCTTCCTCATCGATTGGTTTATAGACGGACTTCACAGGGATCACCACTCCGTATTTTCAAAGGCAGCGCTGAATTAGGTATCCCCTCCAGATGGAACGTCAACGCCTGTAATGAGAACAGGCTTGCATCGGCGACACTCGAATGGACATAGTATTGGGATATTCTCTGGATGAAATGTGACCTTGGCAGGTTATTCAACCGATGCTGCCTTGGTCCTACCATGCAGTTAAATCTTTGATTCTGGTGTAAAACTTTTAAATTGATATTCCAAGTTGCGGACCGGTTCCGGTGCTGTGACGAATCGGCGGTTTTCTACGGTGCGTTGTGGCGCATACCGTTGAAGTAACTCATTGGAGCAAGAAGCTTCGACTCATTACCCAAAAACACACACACTAGAGCTATCTCGACTATTAAATGGCGGACTTATTCAATGGACGCCAGCGCATTGCCAGCACGGCCCTCTTCACAATGCATTGTTTAAATCCGTGGTAACTGCACGCTTGACATTCCTGCGAGCCCTTGTCATTCTGCATAACTGCCCGGAAACCGCCATGTCTGCCTCCACAGGCTACTACCTAGAGGACGAGGAGAAATCTATTGCCGGGCTCGAAGATGCTCGAGATGTGTATGCGATCGAGGCAGCGCCAGATCGCGTGATCGTAAAGCGTTTTGGTAGATTGGGACCTTTTCTATCGAGACTCTTTGCAAGCGGTATCGAGGCCCGTGGAGTAGAGCGTGTGCCAGAAAACCAGCGAGAATCAAAAAATGCCTGGAATAAGTACGTATTCGAGTTCCACTCGTATACTTGATCTGAGCCCAGTGTAGCATCCTAATGTGGTGGTCAGTCTGCATCACACGACCGATATTCGTACTTTTACTTGACCTTTTTGTAGGTCCGTTAACACAGTGTTTGATATCATTCCCATCGGCGTGCTTGCACAGTCCACCTTTACTTTGAGTTTCGGGTAGGTCACTCGGCCGGGCACGGTGTCGCAACCACACTTATTCTCCCAAGTAATGCTGTAGCTACTATCCTCTGCTTTGGCGCTCTCGGGGCCGTCTCGACAGCGTTTGTTGCTACCCTCGGCCCCATGACGGGCCTCCGTACCATGGTCATCACCCGTTTCAGCTCGGGATATCTCGGTTGTACCATCTACTCAGTCCTCAATATCCTCACGCAGTGCGTTTATTCTCCCTCGTTGTTTTCATATTTTGCTGAGAATTGTTCAGGCTTGGCTTTGCCACAACGACTGTCATCCTCGGAGGTCAAACGCTGTCCAACGTCAACCCTGGCACTCTTCCTTCCGTCGTTGGAATCATCATCATTGGCGTGTGCTCCCTCATCCCGTGCATTGTTGGGTACAATATGGTGCACTTCTACGAGCGCTATGCATGGATAATTACCCTGATCAGCATGCTCTTCCTCTGTGGTCTTGGCGGAAAAGCTGGATATAACATCAACGCGCAAAAGCCGCTTCAAGAGGAAATGGGGCACGCCCTCACAGCAGACATTCTCAGCTTTGGTGGGATCGTATTCGGCTTATTTACTGGGGTGGGTTAAATCACCATTCATATTTATTCGACGACTGCTAAATTGTCATGTAAACGGTTACCAGTGGGCGCCAATTGCAGCGGACTTCAACTGTCGGCTGCCTGCCGATACATCACCCATGCGCGTGTTTCTACTCACGTTCTTCGGCTTGTTCATCCCTATCTGCTTTGTCACGATTCTCGGCGCCGCCCTCATGACCATCACAGACCCTGCATATGTCGCAGCGTTCAGAAGCGGCTCGACAGGCGGCCTCGTTGCGCAGGTCCTGTCGCCGTTGGGTCACTTTGGCCAGTTCACCCTCGTCCTGCTCTCGCTTTCTGTCATGTAAGAACGAGTGAACGCCTTTGCCTGTTCGCACTAAACCAGTTATAGTGCCAACAACATCCCAAATACTTACTCCGCTGGCTTGTCCATGCAGGCACTTGGACGCCCGTTCGCCATTATTCCGCGCTTCTTTTGGGTACTTATGGCCTTCGTGGTGTACACTGTAGCTGGAGTTGCAGGCCGCGAGCATTTTAGTACTATCCTTTCCAATTTCCTCAGAATTCTCAGCGACTGGACGGCATTCTTCATCGTGATCGTAGCTGAGGAACACTTCATCTTCCGGCGGAAAAACGGGCCGCTTGGTGGCTACAACTTGGATGATTACGATACGCCGTCCAAGTGAGTTCAGCCGCTAGTGATTCTTTTGAATGAAGATCATGACCTCACAATCCTCTCTTCACTTCTTAAGGCTACCAATAGGCGTAGCGGGTATACTTGCGGGGTGCTTTGGTGCCGCAGGTGCTGTCATTGGGATGTCTCAGGCGGGTCGTCGGCGCTGCACTAGTCCATCCATGTGCACTGACTCATCATCTTGTTCATAGGAGTTGTATACAGGCCCACTTGGAGAGATGGTAGGAGCAGAGATCGGTTTTGAGGTGTGCATTATCTTTGGTTGTTTGGACATTGACTCGCTCACAAGATTCAAGCTCGCAGCAGTATTTTCAGCTGTAACTTACTTTCCGTTACGTGCGCTTGAAATCAGGCTCACTGGTCGATGAATGGAAGGTCTTCTGGTGCTGGTCCGAAGGTCATGACATATCAATGTGTGTAGTTTAAGTATTATAAGATAGACGGCCAAATTATCAGGTACAGCAAATAGAGGTGTTTCGAAACGTTGAGTGTAGGACCCCTTCCTAGCGTTGTTGGCAGAACCTGGTAGCTGGGGCAGAAGTTGGTAGAAGCTGAAAAGTGCTACAGGAGCACGCGTGAGAATGAAAATGAATATATGATAAATTGCATAGTTGTCGATGCAAATCCTAGCTATATCTAGTACCCGATTGATTTAGAACTACGTGTTCAAATCCACGGCTGAGCTAGCTAGTAAGTCTCAGGAAGCTCCCCGAAGCTGATTGAATTTTGGCCGCCTCGAAAATGTCCCTAACTCATGCATAGCAAATATAGATTATATTTCAAGTATACATTTTGTCCGCTTAATTTCCTCGACACGCGCTCACATCGAGAACCACGGCAACAATTTTCCGAAACAGCCGGCCCTAGCCCTTACTGATGTCACTGATGGCAATGCGGCTTTGAGCTTAACAGTCACGTGACGACATTGAGCGTGACAAGAAATGTCACGTCCTGACCTGATTGTGACAGACGCGCCTTTGAGACGCGACTAGTACATACCAACAACACAATGTCTCTCCCGGTACTCAACATACCCATTAATTACGATGATGAACTAGGTATGTTTGCTGGATAAATTAATGATGGAGCTAATATGTTCACAGATAAAATACAAAACTTTTTATCCACATATGTGGGCACACACAAGCAATGGGACGAGGGTTTTGCAGATATGGCGCTCAGCGATGACGAGGATGATCAGCAAGATGCTAGCAGGAAAGGGCTTAAATACATGCAGCAGCTTGTATGTGTGATGCAGTAATTGGGACGCGTCTTTACTCAACGTTTGATTCATCAGCAACGCATAGCAAATCGTGAGCAGCAAATGCTCACCATTGACATGGAAGACATCCACCAGGTACGAGATCTTCACATCTTCCTGATATCCTATATGTGATGATATTTTGTAAAGCACGAGAAAACGGTCGTTGAACTGGTATCTCGGATACGAAACAACACTCGGCGCTACGTCGCGCTTTTCAGCGAAGCCGTAGACAAGCTCATGCCGCCTCCAACCAAGGACATCAGTGAACATGATGAAGTAATCGATGTTATCCTGCACCAAAGGCGAGAGCGGAATGAGCAGACTGAAGGCAGTCAAGAGGGCTTTCCCGACCATCTCTTGCGGCGATAGTACGTGGTGACATTGCCAATGTTCATTTGAGAGCTGACTTTTTATTCAAGCAATCTTTATTTCCAGCCTCTTCGGTCTGACGTTGCTCTGGCCGTCCGAGAGGTCAAGGGAACCTATCTTGGCAGGTTGATCACTGTTCGGGGCATCGTTACCCGCGTGTCAGAAGTCAAACCACTGCTCCTTGTGAACGCCTACACTTGCGATGTTTGCGGTTCCGAAACATTTCAGCAGATATCCAGCAAAACTTTTTCTCCCATTACGGACTGTCCGAACGAACAGGAGTGCAAGAAAAACGGCATACGTGGCTCCCTTCACATGCAGACTCGAGCATGTCGATTTAGTCCTTTCCAAGAAGTTAAAATTCAAGAGATGGTGAGTCATGGACACCTGCTTTTGTATTGACATTAACAACTTCCAGGCCGACCAAGTACCAGTGGGACACATACCTCGATCCATGACTATACATGTGCACGGCAACCTGACACGCCAAATGAACCCAGGTGATGTTGTCCACCTTGGGGGTATCTTCCTCCCAATTCCCTACACAGGATTCCAGGCCATCCGAGCTGGACTGCTCACAGACACCTACCTTGAAGGACACCACATCCACCAACTCAAGAAGCAATATAGCGAAATGGAGATGACACCACAAATACAGGCACAGATCGCGGAGATGCAGGCAGACCCATCGCTGTACAACAAGCTTGCCCAGAACATCGCGCCCGAAATATATGGACATACGGATGTGAAGAAAGCCTTGTTACTGTTGCTTGTGGGGGGTGTAACAAAGACGATGGGTGACGGGATGAAGATTCGTGGCGACCTCAATATATGCCTGATGGGTGATCCTGGTGTGGCCAAGTCGCAGCTACTAAAGTACATCTCGAAGATCGCTCCTCGAGGAGTCTACACCACGGGTAAAGGTTCATCAGGAGTTGGTCTTACAGCCGCGGTCATGAGAGACCCGGTTACCGATGAGATGGTTCTTGGTGAGTTTATTTCGGTCTTGCTTCAACACTCGGTCTGACAGTACTGAAGAGGGCGGTGCCCTGGTTCTCGCCGACAACGGCATTTGCTGCATCGACGAATTTGACAAGATGGAGGAAACAGACAGAACTGCGATTCACGAAGTCATGGAACAACAAACAATTTCCATCTCAAAAGCTGGAATATCGACGACTCTGAATGCTCGCACATCCATACTTGCGGCCGCGAACCCTCTGTATGGCCGGTATAACCCGAAAGTGTCGCCTGTTGAAAACATCAATCTGCCCGCTGCGCTCCTATCTCGTTTTGATCTTTTATTCCTCATCCTGGACAAGCCGACTAGAGAAGACGATGAGCGACTGGCGCAACATGTAACTCATGTGCACATGTTCAACTGCCATCCAGAGCTTGAATACGACGTTGTTGACCCTGTCCTTATGAGGTGAGCATGGGTGTTGAAGACATTGATTCCAATTTAACAAGGCTCCTGGCAGACACTACATCGCCCAAGCTCGCCAACGCCGTCCTACCGTTCCCTCAGACGTCTCCAGCTACATCGTCGACTCCTATGTCCGCCTTCGCAAGCTCTCAAAAGACGAGGCTGCACAAAAGAAATCCCATACTTACACTTCCGCACGTACGCTCCTCGGTGTGCTTCGTCTCGCACAATCTCTCGCACGCCTGCGCTTCGCGGACATTGTGCAGCGGGCTGATGTCGACGAGGCACTCAGGCTTATGGAATGCAGCAAAGAGAGCTTGCACGATGATGATGACAAGGAGTATGAGCCTGATCGGTCGGTTGTCAGTCAGATCTTCAGGCTCATCAAAAGCATGTCGAACGAGGGCGGGAGGAAACGAAGAAAGAGACAGAAGAGGTTTGGTCGAGGCCCCGGCGGGGAACGCGAGATGGACGTCGACTCGGACGAAGAGGAGGATGATGGGGAAGAACTCGCTCTCATTGACGTTCGGTCCCGTGTGTTGGGTGCTGGATATACTGAGGCACAGCTTAATGATACCATTGCGGAGGTGAGTATATACACGTATCTGATGACAAGGCTTTTCTGACACCTGTTTCCAGTATGAAGCTATCGATGTCTGGACACGTGTAGCAAATGGCGCAAAACTGCGCTTCATTCTTGATTAAGGCATCTTGTATAGGGCACTTACGCTGTGACTTTTCTATCGATCGATCCTTTTATGAATGTAACATCTATTGTGCAAGTTTCCATGAAGTCTTTTGCGTCTCAAAGCTTCCGTGCTTGTCAACAAAATAGGTCATCCCCTAATGCGATTAATGGAATTAAAACAAAGAAACAAAAATCGAGGGGTTGATGAGAAGAATGTCGGTGGAAGCCTCCCCTCAAGAAACAACATATGGTAACCACAGTGCAATACATCGTGGACTGTGTCTTTAGCTACAAGATAAGCCTTAGTATCAATCTGCAAACCTAACTGTTCGAGGTCGTTTCAAAGCCCGGTCTGCTGTATTATCTGGCTGATTACTAGTATTGATAACATCGAAATTTGGGGCTGATGATGCGACCAAATCTTCTGAGGTGTGGGTAGATGTGAGCTCTTGTCTTTGAGGGTCTACATGCATTAGCAAGGAGATCTGTATTGATGAAGAAAAACACTCTGGTTCTGTTGGAACAGCCAAAAAGTGAGGGTTCTAAGAAGAAAGTTCCTTATGAGTGATCCAATGACCAATTATGACTAAATTGCACGTACCTCCAGGAAGTGACGCATCCCCACTTCAGTAGCCATCCTTGGAATTTTGCTAGATCCCTTCAGAAAATGTCGTCTGGAGACCATTGCTTCTTCTGCAGTGTGTCTGATTACAAGAGTCTTCACTAAGTATAGCGATGCGATGAACAAAACCATTAACCATCATTCAGGAAGAATTGACCTACCAGTAATTGGTCTCGTCTGTCCAATACGGTGCGCTCGCTGACAGCTCTTTCAGTGACGATTGTCTAATCTGAGACAAGATCTTACCTTTATGGCTTGTGCCTCAACATCAGGGTGCCAGACAGGCTCGCAGAAGATTACTCGAGAAGCAGATATCAAGTTCCTGTCAAATATTGGGGACCACAAAAATGAATGCAGATAAGATATACTCACAGACCACGAGCACCAAGCTTCAACTCCATCAGGAAAACACGGAATGTCTCAGAGGACTCAAACGTCATGACACATTGCTCTCGCAGTGGCGGAGACATATCCGTTGCATATCGGAGGTACTTGAATTTCGATCAAAGAGAGTGCCTCTGCGATGTGGGCGAGAGTGAGTGGCGAATTAGAGAATATGAGGAATTTTTCCTTCTCTGAATGCTCCATAACCTAGAAAGAAAGGTGGGAGGTGGGTGACACACGATAGTACTGTGTACTGACCTCGGATAAGATGAAGTTCAATTTGGTGGATAGAGATGGCCCGATATATGTTTCTGACAATAGCGACGAGCGGAGTAGATCGGATGGCGAAGGAGCAGAATGATGCCCCAACTTGTGGCGAACGAAGACTGTCGATGTCTGTTTCAGGTACATCCTCTGTTTGATAAACTTTCTCTTTCTCCTTTATGACTTCCAACTCGTCTTTAACGTCAGACACCATCTTTTTCATCTGCGCTGCGTTTGTGACATCATGAATTTGCGTCAATTTCTTCTCGCATCGTGCTCGTTCATTTGAATCCAATTCTCTTCCTTCCTCAACCAATTGACCTAGACTCATCAAAGGTCGACTGCGAATGAGAGCTCGTAATCACACAGCCGGTTCGCGTGCATGAGATCGTGAACACGAGATCTGTCCTTCAACCTTCCCCGTGTCCAAGCTTCGAAGACAGCTGCATCCATCCCCGTCACACGGAAAGGCACATCTTCATGTAGTTGCATAGCGCGCCACAGAGGATCTTTCGCTATCGCCTCTCTGCGAGACGTCACTAAATATCAAGTATACAATGACAAGGAGAGTAGACTAACGCGTGTGTTAGTGCTTCTTCTAATAGCGCCATATCATGATCAGGCACTTTGGCTTCGATGGCACGAGCCAGAAATTTAGGGGCCTCGCGTCGTATTTGATCGACGTTAAACAAAATATCGGACACCGACCAGAACATTCCTCTAAGTTTTGATTTTGATTTCAATTATTAATTTCTCTAGGCCCAAGAACTTACTGTGACAAGTTGTCTATGGCATTCTGAAGACTCTTCGCGTTCTAGTGTAAAATCAAAGTCAATATTCAAATCGTGCCAATAAGTTGTAAGTTTTTCACCCTGGGGTGGAAGATGTAATCCTTCAAGCGATATGAGTGAAATTTCAGATACATGACCAGACACGCACCTGACCCTCGCGTTCAGAGTCAATAGCGTTAATTGCAATACTGGCTTGCATTGCATTGTAAGACTTCGCAGCGTAGGCATCGAGATCCATGTAGATGGGTGTATGCCGCATGGGAGGTAGAACTACTTCTTCCTCAACGTCTTCAATCCTGGGTAAGATAAGCCTCATAGTCTCTAGCAGTATACAATGTGGCTAACCTGTGACGAACCATGACCATCTCCATGACCTGACTCAGTACTTTGACTGCGCCCACGCGAGGCCCGCGACGATCGCAAAGAGGTGCAGAGACGTGACTGCCGAACAATTTGAGATCAGAATGGAACTGGGGAACGGCGAGAAAATCGCTGATCATTGCCCCGAGTTTTCGCAAGTTGACATAGTCATACGTCCCCCATACCCTGACTATGTTCTCCGCGCCGCTATCAGAAATTGAAGAGGTATCAGATGCAGAGCAATCCATCATAGTAGGTAATGAGTAAGTGCTGTCAACGCCAATATCATTTTCTATGTCCTCATCCTGCTTGCGCCCCAAGCTCAACCCTAGTATATTCGATGTCGGCGTTCCAGTTACGATCCATTTACGCTCGATGCTTAGCTCACGAACGAAGTAATTTAATGTGGCGGCTGAGTTTCCTGAGGTATGGCCTTCATCGATCACCAGCCTCTTCCAGCGGATTTGAAGAAGAGGTGATACAGCTGGATCGCTGGGACAACGACAGTTTGGTACGCGGCTGCCAGTAAACGGAGCACAAGTGCAGGGTTTAAGTTTATGCAAATGAACAACTTTGTTGTTCACCGACTCCCTGCGAAAACCTGAAGGTAATACATAAGCACTGAAAAAACATATGAAGTATCGAAACCCACGACTATCCGTCATAATGATCAACTTGCGTATTTACAAATTAGCAATGCAGTGTCGGTGCAGATACAATGCTACGTACGTCATAATCAGATGCCAAAGCCTTCGCACTTGGGATTTTCGTTGTTTGTTGGACGACAAGATATCTCAACGTGCTATGGCAATGTTTCAAAATTTCCCTGTCCCATTGTCCAAGTAGATTAACGGGCACGACAACAAGTGTTGCTGTCGTTAGGTGCATTAGTCGGGGGTATTCTGAGACTCGACGTCTTGTGCGAGAAGAACCAAGACCATGCATGGGTGATTTAACAGTGTAGTGGTGATAGAATGGCGTGTTTGCTTGAAGGAGCTGCCAGAGGTTAGACGCCTCTAATTGTTCTTCATGTGATCGCGTGTCCACCTTGTCACCCCACGTCCTTATACGGTGAAGAAGAATTTCAACGAGAGATGGAACACGTGTTACATCGAGCGCCAAACTTTTATGCATGCCAGCCCTTCTTCGAGCATTATGGTACTCATCTGCAGGGAAGGTGCGATAGGCCAAGGGAGACATGACGGGGCGGTAGTCCAATAGTGATTCTTCTGGCTGAGATAGTTGATTGATGGTAGCGAGGATCAAGCCCAAGACCATCACCGTCTTTCCCGTGCCTATGGGCGGCCATATATAAGTCGAGGAGTCGAGAATAATCTGACACTTACCTAGTTCTTCGCATAAGATGCCACCCTTACATCGAGCAACTGTTGGGCATTCACGCGCAGCGGTAAGGGTTGAAGGCTGGAAGTAAAAGCGTTCGCCATGCATATTTGAGATCGGGATGTATAAAGGGTCTTGAATAGGCTGGTTGCTCAACTCCTTCTCGATCATCATGGCCACGGACTGTCTCTGGTACTCATACAAAGTACTGCGAAGTCCCCTAATTTCGTGTTTCACAGCAATTGTTGAAGAGACCAACGACGGCAGGTCATTATAGATCTCCGCCATTGTGCGATTATCCTGTGTGATGAAATATGCAGCTACTAGAGACCGATCACAATGCAGGAAGTGCTTACAATATCCCTTGGCAAGAAATACTTTTGAGGCTGACTGATTGAGGAGAGCTCATCTGCATTCCAGGAACGTTGGTCCTGTACAATCGAAGGTAGTAAGGCCTGAAGGTGACGGTGACCCTCTTTCAAAATAACTTCGGTACGATATCGTAGGCTTTCTTTGACAATTGGAGAATCGGTAGGTACCAGGTATATTCGAATGTATAACACTCGTTGGCTCGTTCCAAGACGACAGGTAGCACGCAGAAATTGATGTTCAGTCAGAAAAGAGATCTTACAAAATACATCATCCTCTACACAAACAGGCAGCTGTTGCGATGGTACTGGATGCCAGGTGTCACTTTCGTGACCATGAGCGCAGTGCAGATGGCGGCCTTGAACATCTACACTGATGGTTCCCGCAGATAACAGATTATCGAGGGCAAAGGGGTTCGATTTGTCGTGCTCGTTGTCCACGCCATCTCCTACACATGCCTGACAGCACAGTAGACAGGATCTCACTCCGTCCATGTATGCAGGCTGTCCTCAGACAGAGGTGATGGTGATGACGGTCAGTGGAATGATTGCTGAGACAGACTTGCTGTAGTACAACTTGAAGTCACTAGCCGCAACGCCGGAGATAACAATTCGTAACGTAGGTGTGGGAATGACATTCCTTTCTTGGTATTTTGCTGCTGGCTGGCTTGGTTGAAATGAGGAAAACAGGACAACTCCATCCGTTTCTCATAATGTCAGTGCCTCTTGCAAGGGTCAGCCGTCATGAAGTGCGCCTCGTGCCGTCACGGATATGCCGTCGGGCAGTCTTGAACATCAGACATAACTCAACCACAGCGGTCTCCGAGGCAGAACAACAGAACTTGTCCTGGTCAAAATATCTAGAGATTCGCAAAAGTAAACGAAAATGGGAAACTGTGAGATACTCTAGCTGGAATTTATGTTTGCGTTTTCTCATAGGCTATGAACGCATGACAGGCTATTACCATTCCGGCATGTATTCTCGGGTTGGTGGGAGGACTTGCATACTTTGGTTCTCTGGAGTCAGACGCGACGAAGCCTATCATGGTGTGTAATACATTGTTATATGCTTGTACTTCTTTCTCATAGAACCAGGGGATAGATCCGTTGTTTTTCTACAGCGGTTGCACGGTCTCATGCATGGGTAAGACTCTTTGTTTATGTCAAGGTGACCCTAATTAATTCAGCCTAGGACTCGGATATCTCATTGGCCCTACCATCGGGGCTGCAGGCTGGAGAATGACCCACCGTCGCACAATGAACCTCATAGAAGCTAAAGACCGGGAATTTCACCGACACATAGTGAAGAATCGCGTAGATCCCACAGCTCAAAGTGCCACGAACCCTGTGCCAGATTTCTATGGTAAGTACTGATGCTCGGATTGTGAATGTGAAACGTGTTTTATGCCCGCGGTACTACAGGTGAAAAGATTGGATCTCTCCACCAATATCGACAAGTGCGTATGCTTCTTACCCTCCCCTACAATAAATTTACTATTTCATACAGTGGTTGCGTGACCAAGCTAGGTTTAGACGGAAAGCACGATTTGCGGAGGAATGAGATGTTTATGTCCTAAGATTGCTGAGTAACTTTGCACCTTACCCTCCATAATTGACATTGTATTTGGTAAATCGTGCTTCAATAGTAACCGACAGATTTACCAGTCTCAACGAGTTTTGTTGCTCCGTAAACGAATTACTGCCAACCAGAGAATAAATTAAGGGTTACGTACAGAGTGGAATACGCATTAAACCTGGCTTCAAATGTCTCCGAAGAGATTTCAAAAAAAGGGGAATACCTAGAACCGAACCGAAGCCAAATGTAGCTAGTGGACTGTAGTGGGATTCCGCTGAGTTTGCAGTTGACATCATCATAAGCAGTCGTCCTGAATCATCATGGTTATGCAAAAGTGGCAGTAATTCAAACATCCCAATCCCGTGTTCCCTTTTCCTTCGTCCAGAGCCCTCTAACCTGATATCCACTTACAGAGAGAGCATAGGGCTGAGGGGACGACGGAGAGGAGACGTTGATGTTGCGATCCACCTCACGAGTCCCGGGTGACCTTGGAGGGGCAGACTTGGGTCTGGGGTCAGCAAAGGGGTCTTGAGATGGTATAGAACCGAGAGATGGCGGTGGAGAACGTGATTGCTTGGGAGGAAGTGGCTTGGATTCTTTGGCAGCTTCTCTTACATACTCAGGACCGCTAATCGAGCGAAACTGGGGTGTCCAGCCAACACCAGCAGGTGCCGCGACAGTGTCAAGAGCTAGGGGAGTAGTTGTAGACGGTGCAAGCCATTTATCTCTCTGTCGTTCTACATCTCCCCTATCCGCAACGTCAGCGTTGCCCTTGATGGATTTCCTTCTCAGCACTCGTATGCGCCAGAACGCGATGCCTGATAGATGTAAAGCCCACATGACATCATTGGCATAGAGGATCACATACCAAGGGCGATAAACACAAGGATTGAAAGTGCGATAAGGGTTTGGCTTGAAACAGGGAAACTCTTTGAAGTGGCTACAGGCGTCGTTGTCGGTGGAAGTGCCCATTCAGGTCCTTCAGGGATAGTAGTAGGTGAAGGCGCGGAAGATGTACTAGAGACAGCGCTAGCGTTAGAATCGCGCCGTCGCAGAAAACGGGCGATCCTGCGCCCTTCCCGCTGAACGAGACGCATAGAATATGTCATGGAGAAGACGAAGGAAAAGAAAAAGGAAGTATGTTTTGGAGGAAAGATGAATGAATCTAAGTGGCCATGGACTCTTGAAGTCACGTCTGTCATACTTAATCAGCCCTTAGCAACAATCTTTGCACCGCCGGATTGAAAGCGCTGAGGATAATCATCGTCCCTGGACCCTGGACATATAAAGCGCTTCAGGAGTGTCACTGATTGATGTGAGAAGATATGGACGTGTAGCACTCGTGAGGTGGGACCTCAACGCAGAAAAAAATCGGACCTGAAGTTAAGTTCAGCCTACGGTGTTCTCCGCCTCAATACTGATACGGCCGGCTCATGTAGTTCGGATCCAACTGGAAACATTGGGCTTCATGCAAACTGTTCTTCCTGAAATGTTCGATCACATGAATCTCGCATAGCCTCGCAGTGCCACCGTGACACGACAGAACGCGCTCCGGGGTCGGGGCTATGCACGACTGTCTTCCTTTGATTCAAGGGTCTGCCTACGTATACGCCGTGGAGACCGTCATCAATGGACATTGGAACGATGTGATCAAGCGAAGAGATGAAACTTCTGGTGCTATTGTGTGACCGGAGATCAAAACTCAGTCTCTAAATCGGACAATACGTTCATGAACTTAGCGAAATTTGACTGGTACGTGACGAAGTGAACTGAATGAGCCCTGACGACAAACAAGTGTGGTACGAATCATGTGTAGTGCGTGCGCAACATACAGGCGGAATGAAGAGCGTAGGATGGGTTAGATGAAAGGCATATTGCAGGCGCTTTGGAAAGGTGGGGCTGGTTAAGGAATTCTACATCCCACACACGGATGGTCTTGTCTTCTGAACCAGATACAATGCGCTTGCCGTCGAGTGAGATTGCCACAGACCGAACACTTTCGGTGTGCCCTTGGAAAGTGGGACCCACGCCCTGGCCAGTCTTCATATCCCACACCTGGATCGTCTTGTCATCTGAACCAGACACGATGTGGTGCCCATTTCTTGAGATCGCGACAGTGCGGACATAGTCCGTGTGCCCTTGGAGAGGGGTGCCCAATGTCTTGCCAGTCCCTATATCCCACACACGGATAGTTGTATCATTTGAACCAGACACAACAAATTTTGCATCCGGTGACACTGCGACAGACTGAACACAGTCATAATGTCCTTTGAGAGGATCGCCCACCACCTCGCCAGTCTCCATATCCCACACCCTGATTGTCCCGTCAAGTGAACCAGATACTATACGATTTCCATCCAGCCAGATTGCGACGGACAAAACCCAGTCAATGTGACCTTTGAGAGGAGCACCAAATGCCTTGCCGGTTGCTACATCCCACACCCGGACTGTGTTGTCCCCTGAACCTGAAACGATGCGATGTCCATCTGACGAGATTGCAGCAGAGTAGACCGCGCCAGTGTGACCTTGGAGAGGCGCACCCAAAACCTCGCCAGTCCCAATATCCCACACACGAATGCTCTCATCAGCTGAACCAGACACAATGCACTCCCCGTCCGACGAGATTGCGACTGACTGAACAGATTCGGTGTGCCCTTTGAGAGGCGCGACTAGTGCCTTGCCAGTCTCTATATCCCACACTCGAACTGTGTTGTCATCTGAACCGGACACGATGCGATGTCCATCTGGGGAGATTGCAACGGAGTTAATGGAGCCAGTGTGACTTTGAAAGGTAGCGACTGATGCCGTAATAGTGTCGGCATCCCATATCCGAATCGTCTTGTCGTCTGAACCAGAGACTATGCGACTTCCATCCGACGAGACTGCGACAGACCGAATCCAGGCAGTGTGGCCTTGAAGAAGGGATCCCAATGCCATGCCAGTCTTCGCATCCCACACTCAGATCGTCTGATCCTGTGAACCAGATACAATACGATTTTCGTTCGGCGAGAATACAACAGAATCAACAGAGTCTGTGTGCCCTCGGAGAGGGGCACCCAATGCCTCGCCAGTCTCCATATCCCACGCCCAAATCGTTCTGTCTCGTGAACCGGACGCGATGCATTTCCCATCCGGTGAGATTGCAACAGACAAAACATCGCCGGTGTGACCTTGGAGAGGAGTACCCACTCCCTGGCCAGTCTTCATATCCCACACCCGGATCGTCTTGTCATCTGAACCAGACACAATATGGTGCCCATTTCGCAAGATCGCGACAGAGCGAACGTAGTCGGTGTGCCCTCGGAGAGGGGTGCCCACTGCCTCCCTAGTCACCATATCCCATACTCTGATCGTTTTGTCATCTGAGCGCGATACTATGCGATTTCCATCCAACGAGATTGCGACGGAACGAACCCAGCCAGTGTGCCCTTCGAGGGTACCTAAGGCCTTGCCGGTTGCTACATCCCACACCCGGACTGTCTTGTCCGCTGAACCTGAAACGATGCGATGTCCATCCGGTGAGAATGAGACAGACGTAACAATGCTAGTGTGGCCTTGAAGAGGGGCACACAATACCTCGCCAGTTTCCGTATCCCACACGTGGATCGTTCCATCGGTTAAACCACATGCAATACGTTTTCTGTCTGGTGACATTGCAACCGACCAAACATCGTCATTCGCATGGATTATCTTTTCCATCGGAGGCCAAATTTCGACATGGCCAGCAACAATGCGGAGGGTATGAGGAAACTTTGCGGCGAACTTGCGAAATATTCTCGACTGCGTTGGAGCGAATGGTAGAGCGGACAGGTATAAATGGGGAGTACTGCGTAAAATGGTGGGTGCAAAAGTGCGGACGAAACGCAGGGTATCCCTGATAGTGTCACTAACATGCGTAAACTCGGCATGACCCTACGACCACCCCGCTACTCGTAAGAGTTTGTTGGGAAAAGAATGAACTTGAGCTACGCACCGAAAACCAATATGCAATACATGAGAGGGTCGCTGTCGAGCCACCGAGGCTTCTCATCAGAGCCAGTGCTTCCAGCCACCAAAGAAGGCGCTCTCCGTCGAAGAAAGCCTCAACTTCCTTAGCGAGCGGTGATTCGAAAGATGTAGAGCCGACATGAGTCCCCCAAAACCGACATGAGTATGATAGCTCAGCCGGAATGGATTCTTTCACTCGTTTCTCCAAATCAGGGACGGAAGAGTTGGGCAAATACGAATTCTCTAAGGAGCAGATGTTGAAGCGAAGCCCGCGCTCCGAGTCCATGACTCGAAGCGAGGCGAAGGCAAGATCTCTATGCGCCGCTGATGCATCAACAAAGAAGTCATGGCTCCGCGATTCGTCTGTGAGGAAGTCGTAGAATGATGCGTGAAGGGGACGTATGGGAATATCAGAATCTAGGTGCCGGAGACAAGCGAGCCAAGATGCCCCATGAGCAACTTTACGTCGTAGCGGTCATCATCACATGGGAAACACCGTCGCATCGTGTTCAACACATTGATGGGAAGTGGTTCCGACGATGCAAGAATTTGACCCATCACGGACCGAAAGATAGGAATCGCCTCCTCATGCATGTGCTTCGGCATGATATCTGCCAAGATGCGTTGGTACATCTCATCCAGAAGATGTACGCCTTTGGCAGATGTTTCAGAAATGTCGTGGAAACGGCGCATCGGGCCTCGGCTCACGATGTTCGTGCTCTTGATATATTCTGAGGCGAGACGAGCCCACTCAAACAGGCCATCAGATTTCAGAGCTAGCGCCTTGAAGTGGGTATCGTTGAAAATGTGACGCAGATCTTCTAGCCTGTGGGAGATATAAAGTTCGATATCGAGTTCTGTGGACGCAGACGAGATGTCATCCAGGGAAATATGGCGAACATGTGGCGCAGCGTGCAGAGTATTGTGAATGTCTTCGAGGGGACGAGAAGTGAGGAGAATGCGGAAGTTGGCTGGGAGTTCGGATAGTTGTGAAGCGGAAGTGTTTAATTTGCCAGCGAGTAGACGAAGAATCTGTTCCCGGGAATTAGCTTCGCCACTCTCATCCAATGCCTCGATGACAATCAGGACGGGTGCAGCGATGGCTTTTGAGGCTATGCTTGTGGGGCCGATGATGAGTTCCTGCCATTGTTTTGTGATATCTGGAGTCCGCTTGAGTCTTTTGTGATCACGAACTGCCTGCGCCAAGGCTCGCCGCACTGATAGGGTTGCAGTCCGCCAATTCGCTTGCGATGGTCGTGAATATTTTGTCCTGACGGTGATCCGCTTGCCGAGTACGGTCGAAGCAGAAGCATGAGCCGAGACCGCCGTGTTCGATGTACCAGTCGGCTATTGTATGGGCGACAGCTGATTTACCCTTGCCTGCTGTGCCAGACAACCACAAGATGCGCGGAGCACCCTCCTCGGTGCTGCTGATCCAGTTTTGAATATCCTTCAGAAGGTCTTGCCGAGTATTTGGCAAACAACATTTGGACGTATTTAATCCTGCGCCCGTTGCGTACTCCATGCCTACGAGGTCCAAACTCTCAGCTATGCCAGGGATCGTGGAATGTCAGATGAGGCGCGAAGAGACCTGAAAACCGACTCATACCCATATAGTGGACGATCACAACGGTATCACGAGCCGCCTGGTCTCGGAATTGCTGCATGAGACTGTCGAGGACATTGTTATAGTTCTGGATCGTGGTGTCCGTTTCATCGAAAACGTGCTTGCCGAGTCTTATCCCTATACGAACAAGTAACATTGAGCTTGGGGGGACGAAGCAGTGGGATCGACTCACAGGCGCTCTTCGTCTCAGAGTAATGGCTGATGAAATCAGCACACTCCAGCGTCTGCTGTGCTATCTTCCCATATATCGCTAGCATGGACTGAATCTTAGCCAATTCCTCCTCCTCCGTGATAAAAGTATAGACTTCAGATATCTTTGAGAGGAGAAGAGAAACAGCGACATCGCGGTCTGCTTGATCGAGAATCATCTGTTACCAAAACTTTGTCAACCTGCAACGGCGATGATTGAGAAAGAGGCCTACATTGGATGCGCAAGTGAATATGCTCAGTGCCACCTTCGCATAGGGATGGACCTGCGCACGAATGTTAGTCACATACAGAAGAGACATAGATGGTTTGTACATTCGCAATCGTGCTGGCGATAGAGTTGAATGCCTTCAGGGGTTTGAGCAACGCGGAGAACGTATCGATTGTATCAGAAGCAGATGGTAGGTTGTTAGTCGCGGAAGAAGCATCTTGGAGTATTCTTGGGACTTGGCTGGCGCCTGCGAGACCTTTGTTAGCATTGGCGATTCTTTCGCGCACAAATTTCGGGTCGATATGATCGACCTGAGTGTAGATGTCAGCACATTGTCGAAACAGACCGATGAGGATATTCCGAACTTCGTTAGGTCGAGCTTACTTCTACAATCCTGAATTGGAAGACTGCTTGCAATCTGGTTCGAGAGTGGGAGGGGTGAGGTCCGACTCCAGAAGCGATTAGTACTAATTATAGCACATGGGGCACATTCAGAGTTTAGATTACACTTACCTTAGTTGACTGAACTGGCTGGAATTTGCAGCCGTGGATTCAGGGTTTGGGGGTTGTTGAGCGCTTCGAGCGAAGCGCTTGGTAACCTTGCCAAAGAGCTTGAAAACTGACCCTGAACGTCTTTCATGAGACCCATTCCTCGAAGGCGAGAGAGAGGACGGCTGTAATGATTAGGTATGATGTAAATGCTAATGTGAAAGTTCATACATCGGGACTGGCTGTCGTCCTGCCTCCCTCCTCTACCAAATGAGGGTCTGAATGACTTGGCTTCGGCCGCCTCCAGCGTTTCTTCCGAGGAGGATTGTTGTCATCCATCTAGTAGGGGAGAAAGATAGGTGTTTGGATGTGCGTGTTTTTGTGCAATGTAAGTGGGAGGCGTGGTGGTAGCAAATAGGATGGACTGGCGCCTGCATGTCTGCAATGAGGGTTATTATTAATGACGTTGGAAGCGCCCGTTAAGCTTGAACTATTAATAGCATATTATCTCGATTATTTGTACATGTTACCCGACTCCGGAATCCGCTTCAGCGACGTGACAGGGGTGTCGCGCTTTTTGAAATTGACCTCTATAGGGGTACTATATAGTCAGACACTCTCTCCTGACTTCTCGCTCTTCAATTCAACTCTGCCTTAGTGGCATCGAGCTAAACTGCAACAGATTATTCTTCACCATCATCTCATTCAATCGAGTCTCCCGTCGACTGCTATCTATCCACAAGATGAAGTTTAAATCGATTAGTACTATCCTCCTCCTCACCGCAACAGCTGGGCCCGCAATCGCAGGCCCAATCGGATACGCCATCTGTCAAACCGGTAAGGTTGACGAGAACGACCATCGTGTACAGCTGTCTCAACTTTTTGAGCAGGCTGCAACGGCATCGCTGTTGCATGCTACTCTGCAGCCGGTTTTACATTCGGCGTCGCACCGCCTGCAGCCCCTCCCGCTATTATAGCTTGCAATACAGCACTTGGGGCATGTATGGCAGCTTGCGCTGCAGTCGCGCTTGGACCCACTCCCTGAGCGAGTCCACTTCGTGAATGCGGCGAAAAGAACAAACACGTCCAAGGCTTGTAACGTCTTCTTTTGGCACTAGTGTATTATTAGCTGTCGGTTTTTTTGTGAGTCTAGTATTCACGTATCAGTGTATGATTTGTATCAGTGTCGGATCTTCGACTGTACAAAGTACTTCTATCTTACCGTCTTTCAACAGTCATTACATAGTACTACGTAGATACTGATTGTCAGAAGATCTTTGGTGGATTTCAATTTCGTTCCTCGCTATCATAGCTTGTTACCTCACTCACTTGGCAGACCTGAATAAACAAACGGAAAAATATACCGTGTATGCAAAGATGCAACAATACAATATTAAGTACCATAAATCACAGGAATATCGAGGAAGCGCAGAGACTAGATCATATCCACCAATTGGTTCGACACAGCTCTGTGTAACGAGCGAGCTCCCTCCGATGGAACATAACTTGGCAGTGCTTTCATCACAATTGCCTCCACATCTTGAGGAGTCAGGGTCTTCTCAGCGTTGCAAGTGAGAGAATATACCGCTTCAGCGGCGATTGCCATTTTTTCTTCCAAGGTGAACGGAATAAAAGGCAACACGGTGGTAACGCGAGACAAAAGTGATGCCTGGAAGAGACAGCATCAGGGAGTCCGTAAAGGATCTGACCAGTTCAAGCACTCACTCCGAGGCATTCCGAAACAGGAGGTCTTGAAAGATCCATGAGATCTCGGTACTCTTCTCGAGTGATGGGTTTGCTTGGATCTGGTCGGGAATCACAGTGCTCAAATACAAGGTTATGGCCTATATTGGACGTTCCAAGCCAAATCACTTTCGTGAGATCAACATGTCGCTTTCCTACTTCAAGGGAACATCGGCCTTTAAAAGAGTAAAACATTGTCGTACTCATAATGTTATATGCACTCACCAAGCTCCCAAGGCATGAGAAGAGAATATAGCGCCTTTGGATCTTCTACCTTTTCGATCTCCTAAGGTAGAAATGAGTAAATTTTGCGGAACAAGGTTGAGAGGAACGTACGTCTAACACGACTACACATCGCTCGCCTTCGTTGTTAAGCAGAAATTGGGCCAATGTATCTGAGGAAGGTTCCTTCGCGAAAGTATTTATCAAGGTGTATTCCATCGACAAAGAAAACATGACAAACCTCATACGGACTCATAGAGTATGATTGCCATAGATCGTGCGTGGAACGCAAGGTGGTCATGTTAACGGTATGGGTAGGAATATCCAAGAGACTTCCAACTGCAAAAAAAACAGTAAGTTGGAGGTATAACTCGTAAAGATGAGTTACAGACATTTGCGGGCCAGTAAGCTCTTCCCATGACCACTCGGACCTAGGGGAGGTATAACAATGCACCTTGTGCTTAGCTGGAGAACATACCGCAAAGCAGAACCACGATGGGAGCCACTGACAACCGTTGAGAGTGCATACTCAACACCCTAAAGAGTTGTTCTAACACCCAGTCTTGACCGATGAGATCATATCGAACTCTTGTGAGGGGTCGGAAGAATGACCGATATATAAGCTGAGATGTTTGTCGAGTGTGTGTCGAATCGGCTCTGGTCACATAGTATCTAAGAATCGAATGAGCAAACAGTGATGAAATATTGAAAGGCACTACGTGCCTCGTAGCAGGGTCCATTCCTTCTGGCATCGTCTCTCCAGGCTGTGAATGTGAGCCTGAGCCACCCTCACTTTCCTCCAGTGACGCTTGTGCAGATGGATTCAATTTTGGATTCCGCAGCGCCGATGGATCTGCGCCATAGGCTAACAAGGCCTTGACAATCTCATTCTTGTGCGACAGCTTGTCGTTTGTCAAAGTAAAGGCCAGGGCGGACTGAGGACCAACTTGGTCGTTTGGTCCAGCTTCACCGCTCTCGAGCACCTGTCGTACTTCATTGACATCATCGCTCGCAATGGCAAACAAGAGAGTCGGCTTTGGCGTCGCTATTGCATGAACTGGAGCTTCTAGAACGGACGAGGATCGTGGAGGAAGGCCGGAGACAGAACGACGAATCGTGCGATTGTATTGATCGGTATCTTCCTCTTCATCGTCGTATGTCAAACTAAGAGTTGACAGTCGACGTGTCGAGGGGTGGAGCGGCCGATTAACATCATGAGAGTCTCCTCGATAACGCGAAAGGCGCCAAGATGGAGCCTGTTGAACTGGTGCAGAGTACGACTGGCATTCCCTCTGCGCAGGATGAACAGGAGACGAAGGTGCAGGAGTAAATGCAAACAATGGTGAAGTAACGTGAACGGGTGTGAGGGTGTTGTGAATATGCTCGGGAATATGCTCGGGAATGCTTGAACATGGTGAAGGCAGCTGCCCACAGAGATCAGACTGGTTTCAAGTGCAAAAACATTATTAGCTTACGCACCAGTGAATTATACGATAGCGAAGTACTAGACGATACATTGGGCGAATGAGGTGAAGACGAGTTGAAGATATGATCTATATTCAAGAATGAGTACTGCAATCACCAAAAAGGAATTCGAAATAGTGACCGGATAATATATTAGACATGATGGACGAGGACGATGATACAGACGACCTCGGATTAAGCAAACTAGACTGAAGGAGAACTTGAGTGACGATGTACATTAATTACTGTTAATTGATGACTCACCAGCTTGAGAGGTTTTAATCCAGTAGCAGATGGTTCTTGTTGCAGTTCAATGGGAGATAGGAGCCGGTCGGCCGATGGTAGGTTCGGTGGAAAGAAGTCGAGCTGCTGCGGGGCAGCGTTCGCACTGGCAGCGTTACTCTCTCGTCTCGCTGCTGGATAAAGGACAGGTGAAACAGGAGAGGGCTGAGTACGCTGCAATGGCCTTCTGGCTACAAACTACAGGGGCATGAGTAACAATCAGACAATGTCGCTTCAGAAGCTTACCTGTGGATTGAAACGTCGAAACCCCAACGGCACCTTTGTGCTTCCTGCTTCGCGCGACGGAAGATTTGATATTACTGGAGCGGAGAGAGAGGGACTATTTGCTGTAGACGAAAACCCGTCTGTATGGGAGGAGAACCATCGCTTCGTATCACGTCCATTCGAGAGAGATAGAATGAGTGGTAGACTCTGAGCAGTAGACGATGAGGATGGCTGAGCCTCAATGGTCGATGGAATGCGTATTGTAAGATTCAATGGAGCTCTAAGTGCCGCAGGGGACCCCATCCTGACTAACATGGAAGAATGTTTCTCCTCGTGATCATGTGTCGTTGATTCAAG
The DNA here is from genome assembly GCA_016647645.1 of Suillus variegatus. Taxonomy (NCBI): domain Eukaryota; kingdom Fungi; phylum Basidiomycota; class Agaricomycetes; order Boletales; family Suillaceae; genus Suillus; species Suillus variegatus. The sequence continues at coordinate 104,359 of JABBWF010000082.1, forward strand.
AACAGATACCGGATGTAGATTCGGAGATTCCCCCGTCTCATGGGCTAGTTTCACGTCAGTAGCCTCTATACTTGGCAAGTATGCATCCACGTTTCGATCGTTAAGTGCTTGCGGGAAGTCTGCATGTTCGTCCAAATTACCGTCGACAAGGTTAGCCGGGGTGAGGGCCATGGGTGACGGAGGAAAGCAAGGAGCACCCGGAGACTGTGAATCAGGTTTCACGGTGGCATCTGAGATAGCACGACTCCTCTGTACAAATTCAATGATCGATGGAGCATCTGCAGAGCTGAAAGTCGCAGCCGATGAGTCGTTGACAGTACTGGTGTCAACTAGTGATTGGTCGTGAAAATGAGCTGTCTGGATATCCCGTTCCCCCCGAAGCAGGAATGCATCTATGTCACAAGTTCCGATAGCTTGCTCGGCAGGAGTCTCTAAGGCCACTGGTAAAGATACCATGTCATCCAAGAGGCCTTCAGTGCTAGGTTGGCCGCAAAGTGCATCGCTCTCATCAAGTTCAACGGGGCTAACACTCATACCTTCCTCGACGGACAAGACATTTTCTGCGCCACTCCGACGATGAAGGTTGACGGAAAAGTCGCCCAATTGAGAGCCCCAAGACGTGCGCACGCCGGCCTCGTCGTGATCGAAGTCTGCATCATCAGATAAGAACGCCACAGGAGGCATTGAAGACATGCGCAAAGCCTGTCGGACATCCGCATCCAGAGCATCATGCCAGGAATCACCATGATCATCAGTCTGGACACCTGAACCACTTCCGGTTGTGTCTAGAGCATCCTCTGCAGGCACTAGTATGTCGTCGGAAAGGGAAAATACATGCCCGATGTGGGCTAGAAGTTCACGGGAAATCCTTGGCCGCTCGCTGGGGTGAACAATGGACGACTCTTGACTTTCCGTTGGGTCGCTTGTATGGAGTTGATCTTCGTGGAGTTCATATCGATCCATATTATCATCGTCCCATACCAACGATGAAATGGACTGCGCTGGTGCAAGACCACTCTGCTGTGGCGAGGGAGGGTGAGAGAAAACGGTTTCTTGAGTCATGTCGTCAACCGTGGAGTCGCATTCAACGGAGAGTATGGACGTATTCGGAGACGAGCAGCCAGACGGTAAAGTACCCACAGATAATAGCGACACCTTTGATGACAATTCTCCCTCCATAAACTCGGTATCACTCGGATACGAGGAAACCGAGGAGGGTGCCATGACGTCATTGACCCTGCTAACGATATCAACGTCGCACGCAGCGGGTTCGGGTAGTGGAGAGGCCGGAAGACTGGAAAATTTCATGCCTGCTTCCTGAGATGGAAAAATCCCATTGACAGAGGACGGGCGAGTCGCAGACGAAGGCAGAGAAGCCAGTGACTTTAGAGGGCTGTCAGTATCAAAAAACGCACATCCAGTGTCATCCTCAGGCACGGAATCAGGCTGAAGTGATGATGCTTCTGAGGTGCTATCATGAATGGGCGCACTCTCGGAAATGAAAACGGATGGCTGTTTTGGAAAGGATGATTCTGCTGGAGGACTTAAAGGAAGTGTTAACCCCATCCCAGCGAGACGGACGGTGGGGGAGAGAGGCTCTTCGTCGAGATCAGATGAAAGATCATAGGCATCTAAAATAGATAAAGTCGAAGATGCGTCATCGTCATGCTCTTCGGCCACCACCGGTTGGCAGGGGGGAGGTCGAACGCCGCGAACATCATATGACACGCGTCGATCTTGTAACAAAGATACTGAAGCACGGCGAAAGGGAATCGAATCGAATGCAATGCTATTGCGCGTGGAATGAGGTGGAGAACGCGCTAGCAGTGCCGGTCCCGTCCAACTGTCGGCATAGCCCGAGTCGATAGAGTCTTCCCGCTTTAGCGGAAAGTTATAGCTGTACATTGAGAAAGGTCGCAAGCGTGCAGAAAGCTCGACGGGGGATAGAAGGTTGTTGTAAGCTTCTTGTCCCAGGTTGTTCAAGGGCTCCTCCGTAAGGTCACGAGGACATGCAAGGAGCGACAAGGCAGAGCTGGCAGTACTCGTAGAAGAGAACCTGGAAGGCGGAGTGGGGAACCGCAAGACGGTCATTGAAGTGGATTGCGAGTTATCTTCTCCGGCCTCTCCGGAGTCCTCTTCCTGTTCTTCTGCCCCATCCTCGTCATCCACCACATATGAGGGAAATATATCCCTAGCCTCTTGATAATCATCTGAGTCGATATCGTGACCTGCGAGTATCTCCTGTATCTGCCCGACATCCTGAGGCACTTCAACAACAGAGTCCTGGGTATCACATAAATCTGATTCTTCCACTAACGTAGAAATATCCATAGAAGAAGCGTCCGGGGAGAAACCAACCACGGCGGTTTCTGCTTGGGAATTTTGCAAAAAAATATCGTTCATGCCAACAGGTCGAGGTGTGAGTGTTTCACCGTCCTCCTGAGTAGTTGGGCCAATTACATCTTGAAGAACCGAAAGTAAACCGAAATAACGAGAAGTGTCATCCACCGGGCTGACATATGTAGAGCGTGGACTCGCAGAGTTGACCACGACCGAAGGAGGATTAAGAACGGTTTTTGGAGGAAAAAAAACGCGGGACCCGATAGGCTGCTCAACGTGTACGTCAAAATGCGACTGATTGAGAGGACTCTTCACTTTGATATCGTGAAGGAAGTTGCACGAATCCGCGAACAGACAGCGTCCTTGAGAGAAAAACTGGACACGGCCGCGCTAGAAAAGAAAAAATCAAAATATATCCATAGAACATACGTAGAAACACACTTCTCTGGCGCCATGGAGGATCCTGAACTGTCATTCCACTGATTCATCGAATGACCTCGGACGCGGACGGTGTACAGAACATTTGCTTCCGTTATTGAACCAAGACAAATTCCCCACAACCCATAACAGGAATTACAACGGACCCCAGATACCACCACCCTCCAATGGCTGCCCGTCTCCCCCAAGTCGCCCGCCTCATTCTCTTTACTGGCCCAAATTGTTCCCTTTGTGATGTTAGTATTTTTCTTGTTCTTTATAAAACTTTCTAATTATTTACGCTAGGTCGCAAAATTAGAATTAGCGAAAGTCAGGCAGTCAGTACGTCACAAGTTCTCAACACTCAAATGCGACATACAAGTTGCTGATAAACGAGTAGTATCAATTCGACCTTGAAATAGTCAACATACAGGATAAAGGCCAGGAAAAGTGGAAGAAGAAATACGTCTACTGGATTCCCGCGCTCCATCTGGATGGGAGGGAGATAGCGAAAGGTCGCTGGGATTCCTCCACCGTGCTCGAGTCCATGAGGCAGCGGAATGCGGACGCTGGAAGCTCAGGAGGAAGTTGTCTAGAGAGTAGTCCTTACAGGTCCAATGTCGCCTGCGACTTTTACATCGATACCTCTGGATCAGCTGGGTTCCAAGAATGGTCACCGCAGTTATGCTTTTATGACAGGCACGTCTCCGGTATCCTAGGCGAGAACCGCAGTCCATCCCCTACATCCCTCGATGTTCGCTTTTGTTTCAACTGCGGCTCACCTGATCACATCATTGGATCCTGTCCTGAACCGCATAATCGTCCCCTTATCGCGCTGTCGCGGCAACTTTTCAATTTTTTGCACTCTGATGGGGAAACGAGGGAACCGGGAAGATTTCATGTTGTCGAGGCTTGGAAGAAACAACGGCTTGAATGGTTGGAATTTTTCCAGCCCGGAAAGGTTGTTGGTCCCGCCTTGCGCGAAGCTTTGGGCTTGCAGCATGGAGACTCAGGTCACCAGTGTGCATGGCTATACAACATGTCATATTGGGGCTATCCTGCAGGATGGATAAGTGATACCGATCCAAGGGATGCCGTTCGCCAAAGAATTTTAGGAGACTTCGACACTCTGATACACGGTCATCCACTTGAAGATGCCGATGACTCCTTCCTCGTAATTAGTGGCGAAGAGGACCACGAGGTGATCGACCTAAGTCTTGCAACCTCTTTTTACTTCAAACCAGGCGGGGACGAAACACCAGTTGTCGATGATCCTTTGTCTGCCAGCTCTGACTCGGAGCTCCGCTCATTGACACCCCGTAGGTGGGCAACATACCCCGATGATTATTTCTCCTCAGACCACCTCACTGTCTACAACGGAGCGACATTGGTATCATTGGATGGCGCCACTTCTCGTCCCAGTAATACCTTTACTGCAGAAAGAAGAGCTCTTTGGGAGCAAATCATATCCGGAACTCAATCTGCGAATGTACTTGTTCCTCCTTGGAGATTACCTGGGGCATTTTCTTCGCTGCAATCGCACATCGAGTACCAACCACCTCCACCACCTTCCACCCCCCCTCCACTGCCACCTTCTCCACCTTCACTTCCTCCGCCGCCTGCACACCCTCAATATTGTGCACTCATCACTGCCACAGAGGATGACTCAAATGACAGCGACATGGACATGGATCTTTCAGACAATGAATAGCGCGCTTTACCACTGTGCTAGCATGCTCTCGTACTTCACAAATCATAGCGGTATCATTCATATGAGTCAGTAAACTCTGCGACGCTGCTTGTGTTCGAGATTGAGTACATGAATTTATCTTGACGATAATATAGAGGATGCTAAGGACATTAGCCTAGAGTCTGGTCGACAACCAGTCATCTATGTCAACTCATGGATCAAATCCATTGTAGTATGCCATCATCGCCACCGACGGCCAGACTGGCCACTTGATCATCGAACTGCTCCTTTCCAACCTGTTCAGGACGAAGTTCTAAAAACTGTCTTTTACTCCATTAGAATGACGTGAAGAACGACAGAATGCTTAGTTGATTTACATCTCTGCCGAGCTAATTACGCCTGAGCTGCCTGTGATTCTGAGCCTTCGTCGAACGGTGTTCGGGTAGTTGGATGGCGTCATGGTCCATGCTGTTGGACACGGCTTTGAGGGGTGAAGAAGTCCATTGCGGCGATCCATCTGTGCAGACAAGGAGGCGATGGAGTCGAGTGGTGCTTCAATTTCATGTCCAGTTCTTGTATACCTTCAAGTTGTCCACGGGGAAACAATTCCAGATAGTACAGTACCGACGGTATGGGTGTATGTAATCATGAAATCTTTGTGCACTCCTTTTAAAACGTTTTGCGAGAGCGAAACCATTAAGTAGAACAGAACGAACGAAATCCAACAGGTGTTATATGAAATTTGTAGGATGTGAATAAATGTCGATTGACATAAGGACATGCTAAAGCAATGCAGCCTGCTACTGTCCGCGACACTTTTGCCATGATGTGCCGTGTGTGACACGACTCAAGTCCAGCTGCAGGGCATTGTTGGCTATCACCAGCGTGTTGCCTGGGGCATACACCGCCGAGTGGAAATTGAGCGGGATCCAGAGGAGAAGTCGTCCTTCAGGACCTATGACCCATCCCTCCTCGTTCGGGATATAAGGGACTGGGGTTTCAGATTCGAACTCGAACTCGGAGGATGGGGATGGGGATGGGGCCGGGATTTTAGACTTGGAATCTTGGAGAAAGGAGGAGGCGGAATGAAGGGCATGAGTCACGTCGGATGAGAAACATATTATAGGTGCTTCAAATGATTGGTGCTGCCGGATTAGAAATTCTAGATCCCACACCCGGATGGTCTTGTCTTTTGACCCAGACACGATGTGTTTGCCGTCAGGTGTGATTGCGACAGACATGACGCCTTCAGTGTGCCCTCGAATAGTGTAGTGCTGCCGCAGTTCGGTCCAGAACCTAGGTTCGAACCCGAACCTTTGCGGACCAGACCCATGGTTCGGTCACAGGTCCAGACTTTCTGTTGGACCGAACCCCTTGGTAGGTTCGGGGTTCGGGGTGTCGTTGATAAATCCGGACCGGTTCTGAACACATCCGGACCGGTCCGAACCTGCTGACTTTTCGAAGTCGAAGCCTCATGTTTTTGGTGAGGCTTTCTGTTTAAGTATCGTCCTTGCCCTTCTGTTCACCGTCTTCTCCTACTTCTCCTGCATTCTAGTAGGCAAGGCGATCTCTCGGCGACTTCGGTAATGCAGCAACTCATTCAGGTGCCAGTGAGTTCGCAACAATTCTGCTGTCTGTCCCAATTAACTTATAATGCAATTTATTTCAGAACATACCTACTGTTGTGATTCACCATACTCGCCATCTGCCATGGGTTCTCGTTTTGGTGGTTCATGGTGCGCAACAGTTTTAAAACTAGTTTTAAATATATTCACTAAGACGACACCCCAATGGTTCCTCCCCCTGCTCCCGCCAACAACGGCACTCTCAACTCATTTGTCCGTCGTTCTGGTCGCGCCATCAAACCCACAGAGAAGATACGTGAGACTCTGGTCGCCAGCAGTACCTCAGCCAAACGGTCGGCTCCAGAACCTCCCCAAGGTGTCCCTGCACCCAAACAAGTGTTCGTTAGCCAAGAGGACGACTACGACGACAATCATCAGGAAATTGACCTGAAACTGTTATGACCAGATGTATATGACAAACAAAACACATTATTGTATGTCTAGCTTTACATCTGAATATTCTTATCATTGTATCACACAAATATGAAATAAGATATGATTTTATAAGGGAGATATAATTCTGATGCGTGTATTATAAGCTGTCAGCAGTATGATTCAACCATTATAATTGGCTGGCATTGAAACACATTCAGCTGTGAAATTATATGATATTATCATGGTGTCACACATATATGAAATAAGATATGATTTTATAAGGGCGATATAATTCTGATGTGTGTGTTATAAGCTGTCAGCAGTATGATTCAACCATTATAATTGGCTGGCATCGAAACACATTCAGCTGTGAAATTATATGATTTTACGAGGGGGATATGATTCTGATGTGTATATTATAAGCTGTCAGCAGTATGATCCAACCATTATAATTGGCTGGCATTGAAACACATTCAGCTGTGAAATTATATGATTTTACGAGGGAGATATAATTCTGATACATGTATCATTATATAAGGTGATGGCACTGTGATAACGGAACATTTCTTGACTGGCCTTCAAAACACATTACTATGTTTAACTTTAAGATCAGATGATATTATCACAAGTGAGATACTATCTAACATATTTAAGCGCGGACAACAGCTCGGTATCAATTGTGTTCAGCCCATCAAGCACTACTGTGACCATTGTATGAAAGCTCCAGTGAAAATTGCCTTGAATTCATTGTACATACACCTTTAATTCACACAATAAGTACTCGTACATTTTACAGGTCTTCCAGCCCTGATCATAAGCAGATCTTTGAAATGTCATCAAATAACAATGTCCGCCTTATTCAAAATACCTTCTATTGCTTTCATTTCTATATTTTCGATCATCAGCAACGCTCTATATACCACAAGGAAGGAACTCACGCATGGCCAAATGGAGACTGTGGAAGCGCGATAGAGCCAAATTACCTGTTCATCAAAATAAAACTGATGCGCCCATAACAAGAACGATGCAAAATTCCATTTGCGAACCACAAACCATCATGCCTGCAGTACCTCCACACTCCTGCAGATTGCCCTTCTTCATCTAAACCCCAGACCCTGGTGGTTTTTGATGCGATTTCATTTCCGCAAACTTCAGGCATGAAGTCACGGGGATCGCCATAACTGTAAGCAACTATGAGTCCTGCTTGTCAAAGTGAAATATGATTATACCCTGTAGCAAATACTGTGATATCTGCCTGTAGCTCGGTGCCATCAGCAAATTGAAGGCCATTTTCTGTGAAAAACTCAATTGCGGAAACCGTTCTCGATTTGAATATCCCTGTCGATAATAGATGTACTCGCTCCGGTGTCTGGAAGCTGTTGAGAGACATCTTCATTGTGTATCAGAGGTACACCCACCGATGTGGTAGCCACCGCTGTGCTCCAGGTAAAGGGACATACTACCTACTCCATGTATGCCAAGATTGGTTTCAAAGCCAACCTTAAGCCAATCCATCTAGAATCGCCCTGTGACTGTGATTAATGTATCTGGAAGTGAGCCTTCGAATCGTCCAACATACTTGTCTGCGGTCTCAGCAACCATAAAAACCATATGTTAATGCAGCCGCCTAACAACTGCCCAAGGTAGCGAGGTATTGTAAGTACCAGCCAGCTCAGTGGGGAAGTCGTCATTATAGACCGCTAGGCAAGGAAAGTCAAGTCAAGCTACCGACAACCACGGGAACAATTACCGCCTAGCATTGCTGCCACTGACACCGTCAAGATCACGAATGTCGACGATCATTGATACCTAGTATTCCGTGAGATATGAAAATGATATAACTTGAACCAAAGAACACACATTGTGATGTCGACACCGTGACTACAGAAATCTTGAGCAATGTCGTGTGCTGATGAAATATTTAGACCTCGTTCGATACAAAAGATACGACAAACCAACCAGAAATGCAACAGCCGACTACGATTGCTTTTTCTTACCAATATGATTAGCCGCAGAATTGAACTCTGACAAGTGCACGGCAGACCCTTTGAAGCTTGCCTGCGTCCATGAGTCACGTTTTGATGAGTTCGAGCATTACATACCTTCCCAGGGATGTCGGGAACTTCCAGGCGACTGCCAGATCCAGTGGCAAAAATGTGGTGCTTAACGGTCAGAACCCTAGTGCTATCATTCCAAGATGTTTTGGTGATTGTCGAGGCCGTCCAAACATCGAGCTAAAGAAACTTGCATATGCTTCCGACCAGTCTACCAGCTGCAATAGCTGGAATCAGTGAATTTTCATTATGTGGGTAATATTGTACTTTTGCAGCTGCGGTGCAGACTGGCCATGTTGGTGGAAAGCTACAAACCGGATTACAAAAGAATCAAAGGAGTTCTGAATCTGACAAACCACTCACTTCAGGTAAGGCGTTCGGTTGTACCCTGTAAGTGTGTTAGTCAATCCCTTTCCGTAGAAGAAAAGGCATGAACAAATCGTACCATGCAGACAAAGAGCCATGTAACGGTCTCTCCACTATGAAACCACCTTCAAGCCTTTAGCTATATATGAATACTAAAATTGTGATGGGACGAACGCTATCCCCAACCCGAGGCTTCTTATCGATGACAAGCGTGCCATGATCAGCCTCCCTCCGGCTGTTGCTGAGGGGATCGAGCTTCCACAGAGTCAGAAAGTGCTCTCGAAGGAACGTGATTGCACACCTTTTGATGGAAATTGGTCAACGAATTAAGACAGATTAACAGAGTGTGGTCAGTTCATTGAGACCCATAGCAATGAAATCCACGAAAATGATTATTCGTAGACGTGAGTTAATGTGTCAACTCGAAAGCAATGAAAAGTGACTTGCCACCATAACGAGAGGACCCAAGACATCCGACCCATCCGACCAATCTCACGGTCACAACATACCACGTAACCCACAGCCATTGGTCGGCGCGCCTGTGGTCGCGTGTGCCGCGCATGGCTGCTACTAGTAATTTGATATATAACTGGTTGTGCCGCAGACTGTCACCAGAGTCATAATATGTTGCAACAAGTAAGTAGAAGCGCTGTAGTACTACGGAAGCCGCACTTGAAAGTAGGAACGCAATAACCCAATCTGATTGCCCACATTCTTGCTCGTGATAGGAAGCAGCGAAGGAGGTGATGGATATGGTGGTTTCTCTGAGTTTTGCTCTGAGAGCGGAATAAAATTAGACGACAATTCAGGAGACTGGATAGACAAAGACGTACTACTCGATAGCACCCCCTGCTGTTCCCCATGATTTCCCTTTGAGTGGCTTCTTCGGGATAGTGAGACGCGATAGCCCCAATTCCGCAGCGACGCCAAGCTCCTGTAACCCGAGAAAATCATCACCAAGTGAATTGTAAAACCCACCCGTAACAAAGGCACTGTTGTCACCTTCGTAATCCTCGCCAGCAAAAAGTGGGTCGTTGTCGATAAGTTCCACCTATGTATGTGTGCATATGATGAGTACAGTGAATGTTCCAGTGAGTAGCTACTGACAGCTTTGCGATACGCTCCAACAAGCTTTTTCTCGAGGTTAATGAGGCGCGAACCATGCCGGATGACGTCGTCCTTGATGTACAGTTCAAGATCTTGAATCTTCGCGATTCCACTCTCGAAGAGTGTATGAAGGATGATTTCCTATAGCATACTACCAGTAAGTTAACGATGAGTGAAACTTGTGAGATGAACCTCTGCTGTCATGCTCTTCGCATACTTATCGCACATCAATCGTAGCATTCGACCGACATTGAGCAAATACTCAGACGTTACCCCCACCATCACATCCAGTGCAATGCTTGACGTCCCTGGAAATATAACAAAAATAAGTGCGTGGTGATGATGAAAGAGGAGTTTGGAACGCACCTTGAAATCCTTTATGCTCTATTACCTTCCGATTCATCCATTTCAGACACTCATCCGCATTCTTCTCACCAACTTCTAGTTCCACTGATCCCTTCACCTGTCCAAGGTCAGCATATCTCGCTCGCCATGGTCGCTCATCTATGACCTCGTCAACCCTGCCTTCTTCCCCAATATCTGGCAGCTCGTCCCCCATGCCTCCCTCTTCTACATTCAGGTTGAGCGCGGTAAACTTAGCGTGCATCCGTCGGACCCGTTTGAGGGTTTTAATGTTCGTATTCATGATAGTAAGGAGGATGTTGGGCGTGAGTGTACCTTTATCCTTGTACTTTTTTGCAGACAGAAATTGCGGATGGAGGGTTGATGCAACGAAGGGCTGGGGAAGGGCTGGAAGTCCATTGGCGAGAAGTGAGTCGGACTGAACATAGGACCACCAGCTCGAGTTCGGGTCGTCTGCGGTGGGAATAGGCGCAAAGGGAGCAGGGATGAGACGCGCGCATTTACGAGGACGATAATATGAACCGTTTCTGCATTAAATAAGCGAAGAGGTATTACAGTTAGTATTTGTTAACCAATGTACAGAGAATTGGCAGAAGAACAAGAAGGTGAGGCTCACAGCTTGCGTTTCTCCCCAGAGTCATTATCCATTGCCATTAACGCTTCGTCTGCTTCGCTGCCACAATCATTTGTAGAGGCAGATGAACCGTACCCATTCGGGATTCTTGGTAGCCCGGTTTCTGATTCAAGTGCACGGAACGTGGCCATACCGTGTGGTGTACGCTCAAGCGCAGGAGAATCGGCAAAGGAGAGAGATGATCTGTGTGCATGTGTCGTTCCATTGATTTTTGGCCTGGCCGTTGCATTAGGTCTCATTGGGACGGGAGAAGGGGAATGTAAATGTCGAGATAGAGCAGTTGTGAGGGAAGATAAAATTATTCCTTGCAGTATGATCGGATGAACACGTTTGCCGATAGACCTGAGGCTGGAACAGACGTGTGAGTGGCTGAAGAAGTTGTATGTGGCGATGTCTACGACCCAAAAAGGTAGATGCTGCTGGTAAACACGAACTATTAGCACACTGTTCTGTATCGCGTGAAATAACACACTTTTTCGTACTTATGGGTCCGCAAAACAATGCAACTTGACGTTATTGATCAATTTGTGATCATATACTGATCATATTGCATGTAGAAAGGTTTGTAAAAATGATCTATCTAAATAAATGTGTAGCCGACCTAGTTGTACAACAAAAATATTGCGCCGAGAGAGAGAGAGAGACGGGGCACCAGTAGTTCGCGCGGGACAATGCAGAAAAGGGTGGTGCCGGCGACGTATCTTGAAGTATCAAGGTACATTAACGACGCTGGTTGAGCAGCGAATCGAATACTAATGCTGACATACCTGTAGAATCAAGTCGACGAGGTCCCAAGGAGAGTGAGCGAGTGTTCAGGAGGCAGTGCGAAAGCGAAAGGGTGGTATTAGGGAGCGGGCTAGAGCAATGGCGGGATGAGTTAGTAGTGAGACGCAGTCGGTAGAATAGACGTTTACTTGCGGATGATGTCTGATATAGCGCGCGGCCCTATCGTAAAATAATCCCAATAAACTAAAATTTCACCATACTACAGGAAGGCAAAACTGAGAACAGCGCAGTTCGATATATCGCGCCGTACAATATCAGTCATATTCCCATTGTGGCTGGGCCTGCCGAGTGAGGAGCCTGAGGATTGGGGCTCATGGATTGTAGACAGGAAGCATGGATTAATGTAGAAACTCCTTACTGACCTTCTCTGTTCCGCATGCGGTGTCACAGCCTTTGGATTCGATGTCTACCATGTCGTAGTCATCGCAAGGCTCATCAATGACGGACACGACGGTGGTCTCCACATTGACGTTCAAGTGTGCCTAGATGTTATCATCAGCGCAGTTTTACCAGGCAAACAGTGACATATACGTACACTCTTATTAGGTGAGAAAGGACCCAAGATACGTTGCTGTAACCCACGAGAACAGTGAGTGTCACCGCATGATAAATGAATATGGAACACGGACCGATGATTTGTGAATGTTCATCGAGGCAGGGTACACATCTGCCTCGCGCTGACTCGAGAAGGTATGGTCTGAACGCAAGCACTTCCGTGTGTTTAGTCTAACAAATATTAGTTGGCCAGTAGAAGGACATGCAGGATCCGACTTACGTGGCGAGAAGGGAATTGGCATACACTGGTCACAGTCATTAGGCATTTGCAGGGTAAAACTATGGATTCACACGTACGCTTCGAGATAGCGAAGTGCATTCCGAGGAAGATCAAGTTATGTCGCATAACCATCCACTGATTTGTGCATCAGAAGACATTCCTCTGAGAATAGATGCCTCTTACGCAAATGAGGGATGCACTTGTGACAGCGCTAAAAAAATATTAACGACATCCTGAATGATGGCCAGTGAGCACTTACCAAGTAAAACTTCCAGTCTCGAGTGTATACAAGATTAATGAGTTGATGATGTGGTTCATGCTAATGACTCATCAGATGAGATAGACATGAAGTGAGGAACGGTCCTACGTTGCGAAACCAGTGCGACTCCGTCCGAGGAATAGTGACCATGACCACGGTTATGATGAATTCCACAGATGCAGATAGGGTGATACCGATAGTGAACACCCACTACGTTACACAGTGAGCTTTTGAACGATGTCCTTGGCGTTTTCGCCCACTTACTGACGGGAATGGCTTGATGAATAGCGAGTAGCGGCGAAGTCGCAAGCTACGAAGACTTGCGTGAGAAAACAAGATTTGATAAATATTCTGTGAAACTCACATTTCGGTTGTCGAAACTTTCGAGGCCCCATTATTAAATATAAAAAAACAAACAATTTGTCGAGGGTAACGTACCACATGCAGCGACTGCGGTTTTATGATGAGCATAAACAATTGAAAAATGGAAAATAAAGAAACTCACGAAGACGCAAAAATGCCAAGAAGACCTAATCATCGAACATTAGACTTAATGACGGTAAACTGGTATGGCTGAACCACAGTACAAGGGGCGCGGCAAAATACCACTTCTTTGTCACTGAAAGAAGCTTAGCTGGGTGCACGGTAATCAGTTTCAAAATTACTGACGTTTACGAACTCTGTTCGCGAAGAAACTGCACAGGAACAAATATAAATCATCACCATGCCAATTCAGTGTAGAAAGCAACAAACCAGTGGACAAGGAAGGTAACCGCGGCAGTTATGGCTACAGAAAGCTATATGAAGCATTTGTTAGACCGGTTAGTTGACCGCAATAGAGAACACGAACACCTAAGGACCTAAAGTGCAGTTGTACCATAAATTACGGTGTAAACAAAAGCATTTCAGCCGACTCACCTTGGGATGACATCCATCATTTCTGGTTTATTAAAATTAACGATGACGGATTCCCAGACGGAGACAATGATGAGGATTGTGTGCATCATGTCCAGTGCCCTGCACTGACAGTCAGAAATATTTCAAACCATGTCGAACTTGTACACCCACCAGACGATCAAGACCTTGAGTAAGTATCAAGTTAGAAAATGATCTTGGGGAGCAACGTATAACCAAACTCACCAAATTTTTATTTTGAGTGCAATCCGAGGGGTAGAATTTGAAATACAAGACGGTTTGAACGAACACAATACCAGTGAGGCTTGATACCACGTGTCACAGAGGCGTCCAAATAACAGACGAAGCATTACTCACCCGCAGCAGTAAGTGGAAGAAAAGAAAAACAACCACAAAAAAAAAAGGTTAGACACCACTGCACCTTTATGTAGGTACGTGATGATTAAAATTAATATCGGAAAGCTGGTCGAGATCCAGGCATGCTTTCACTGATCTCGTCATCGCGAGCAATAGAATTCTCTGATTCTAGTTCGAAGAATTCGGTATACGGTAGCGGCACAGCCACATAAGCAGGGTCAGTTTCCCGTACGTTACAGGCTAAATCCGCGTTGAACCTGATCATTCGGATCTTCCTTCAAACAAAGTAGCAACCACTAACACTGAGTCTGCATTACCAAAGTTTCAAATACTGTTAAGTAGTTGCTTGTCAGTGGCGCGCATGGTACGAAACAGGAGAACAAGACACCTAAGAGAGCACTAGCAACTGCTCGTCATGGAAAATATGCGAGATGCACAGATGTGTTTGACAAAGCATGTCGAACCAGACGCGTCCCGCCTCATCTTTTGTATCCGAACCCTGCTAGGTTGTTGGGTTCAAGCCATTCAACTTGGCGGAGACAAGCACTGCTACATAGGGGTTAGAACAAAATTAGTAATCGATTCGAGATACAGAATCATAGTCAAAGATCTCACCAAAAGTCTGATGAAACATGAGTAGACGAGATATCCTGGACATGAATGTCTAAGTTGCTCAGATCGAGGTATTACCTATCGAGTACAAAGTTCAGATTTGAGCGTAGTTGAGCACAAAACCTTACCTAAGTACCAACATGTGTTCGGCTCCTCATTTGGACACCTGCGAAAGTGATGACTCGGATATAGGGTGAGCAACCATGTATATCCCCTGGATGTTAGAAATATCTAGGCCCAAAAGCTTTACTTCCATTTCACGCAAACAGATACAAATTTTGATCATAGTAGTAGACAAGCAGGAACAGAAATAACATAAATAAAGTTCATCATATGACTGACATGCGTGATAATATAACGGTGAAACAGCATGCGGGGAACTTGGACCTGGTGGTACATCTACAAGTAAGAGCATCACTAGAGTGGCCAGGAACCGGAAGATAAGGATGAGGTTGACATCCACTCGTCAAGTGAATCAGATTCATCCGTCTCAGTAGTACCTACATATAACCTTAGTGAGAGAAAACTCGAAAATGCTACATGCTCACCATCATCACTATGGTGGAACTCAGCGATGCGTACAATAGCTTCAGACAACATGTCAACTTCTGACTGTGCGCGTTGCTTCTTCAAGTCCAGAATGTGGAAGTCAGACTTGAGCACATCTAGTGATTTAGACTCCTTTGCTGTGAAGCTGTTACCGTGGTCGGGGCGTAGGGGCGCATTAGCTTCTGCCAAAGATGCGTTTGTATATGCACCGTATGTGAAGTTATCTACCCAAGCTTTCATCACACGAGGAAGTGGAATAAATTGATTGTCGGGCTGTACAGTGTCAAAATACTGGGTCCTCGTAATATGAACAGGACTTACCCTAAGGATATGGTCGTGCGGACAGGGACATTGTGAAATTAAGGGGAAATCACGAAGTATTCGACTGGCATTGCAATCTTGTGTGATATCTTGAGACTGCGATGATGTGCGAAGCCATGCATAGCATTTTTCTTGAATGGCCTTTGTAGGCTGGAAGCAATTGACTGAGACGGACTTTTGGCGTGCTCCCACAAACGCGACGGCTTTGATTGTGACCAGCTTCTTTGGATCAACACGACATAGAGCTAAAAGCAATTTTAGAGTGTCGGACAAGATTCTTCGAACATCATGGCTCACTTGGGTGACATCTAGCGTCTAGTTCTTCACACAAGCTTGCAATAGCGGTACTGAACAACGATACTTCCATTTGAGCACGATCCATGCGTTCCTCCATCAAAAGACGGCCTCCTCGCTTGAGGTATTCCAAGCAACTTTCCTCTTCATGCTGGAGGCCTGTCTGCCTCGCGTCCTCTTGTAGACTCGCTTCAATAAGAGCCTTGATATCAAGAGGATCCACCAATCCAAAAAGCACGGAAGCTGCGGTGAAAACGGGAGCTGGAAGCTGGGAATGTAGAAATGAGGGAACAATATTAAATACATATAAGTGCACTGACAATTTCAAATCCTTTTGTCTGGAGCCAATATGCTAGGTCGTTCTCGTTGTGTTGAATTCCAAGAACATCGAGGTTCAAAAGTGAGTTGCGTGTAGAAAGAATGATATTTGACATGTTGAAAATGGTGAGCAGAAAAAAAAAAGAGGTCAGGGATGTTCAGACGATAATGGAATATTGAGGCAACTATACATTCGGTTTGGGAGCAATGGCCCAGCTATGGCGCATCATGGCAATCAAACCATAACAACGTGAGACATAGCAATGACGATAACGAATGATTAAATTCACACACGTTTCGAATGCAGCGAAGTCTAGGCCCTCAGCTTATACCATAGGGTTAGGTACACCATTGTGCCATCGTGCGCCATCGACAAAGCTATAAAAAAGTCCTTGCATCATGGAAGTTGTGGCTTCTTCCGGAGCCCCTAAGCAGCATAGATGAGCATGATAATGGTATTATTATTGTTGCTTGCCTTGTATAAAATCACCTCATACGGTGAGGTGGCATCTAGCTGCAATAATAAAGGAAAGACTCGAAGTCACAAAGTTTTGCAAACGGAAGACACTGCATTTCAAGAGCCCTCCTTACAAACGGCATATGAACGAAATGTAATTTAGGCAACCACTTTCTTCTTTCCGCGCCTAGGCCGGCTAACCCGTTGGACATCGCCCTTCCTGCACATTACATTCCTATTAGTTGGCAACACAGACATAACACATATGTAAACTTACTTGATGTCACATAATGCGTTCATAGCGGTCATGAATGTCGTGTGGTCCGGGTCGTCAGATTGTCCGAATAGCATGGGAAGTGTCTCGCAAATTTGCGTATGCATCTGGCTTGGAGATGTAAACTCAGCGGAGTCTTTGACTTCGTCGTCAAAGGAGTCTAACAAGACATCGTAACACTGATGAAATCAGTGTTTGAAAACGACATGTGAAGCAAAAGCAACTGACAGAGGTTACGACTAAGGACAAGGTGGCCACGGGCGGGTGTGCCGCCTGCCTAAAGGCTACGGGATCCAGGTCAGCGAGACAAATCCGATGACCTCATTTGGCGTTCTGCCGGAAGACTACATGGTAAACCATCTCTGTTGTGATTTGTTCGCGGAGGAACCACACCAAACCATTAATCTGTGCGACACTATAAGAGTTAGAACACCAAAGCCAATTCACAACACTTACGGCGAGCGGAAGGCGATTTGACTGTGGGGGCATCAGCCTCATTACGATGGACATGACTTTATCATGTAGCGCAATTCCGAAGATATGTCTGAGGTCGAAGCCAGCGCGACTGGTCCCGATTGATGTAGACGCATGACGCTTGTTGTCATACATCCAAAGAGTGAACCAAGGGTCGCCCTGTTCTGGGATGAAACAGGTACGGAAAAATAAAGATAACACGAACGAGAGCAAGGATGTCCGCCTCAGACATGACTTTATTGTCTGCCACGGTAACTACTACGAGATTAGCAGGCTGTCAGAAGAATCGTGTTACTCACTCTTTTCCAAGTCCTTCTTTTCCAATTTACACTCAATCAGAGTATCGGACCAAAGGGAACTAATCAGCGCCTTTCGCTCAGTAGCATAATCGGCCATGACAAGTAAGAACAGATTGGGAGAATCCCCACGGCACACAAGGACTCGTAACATGCAACGAAGGGTGGCAAGAGCCTTTCCCCAGTTGGGGTAGTCAGCTATGATATTGGTTAGTGTGAGTTTGCGCTTGGCACCAGTCGAGTTGGCCTTGGCATCGCCTCCGTTTGCCGGAGGCGCGGAGGAACCCATATAGGAAGTCTCCACTATGGATGAGTCAACAATTGAGCTAGATCCGACCAAACCAGACTCTGAAGAGTCGGCGGTAGAACTGTGCGCGCGAGATGTGACAGCAATAGGGTTGTAACGCAAACGATTGACAGCGGGAGACCGCACAGACAATTCAAAGATGGAACGAGGTGCGACCATACCCGGGTCTTGTGGTATGAAAGGCGTCTGTGTCAGATCAAACGCGATATCCGGCATCAGTGGGAAAGATGTGAAGTCAACAACGGGTGATCCTACAACATGAACAACAGGTTCATAGCCCGTAGGATGAAGTGCGAGATGAACAACGGAGTTGCTATCATCGGTTACCTATGGGTATTATCAGGCGAGACAAGTTAAAATTGCGAACTGCACTTACAGAACTGTATAAGTTGTAGTGATTGCCGTCGACACCCAACCTTTGGCCTATGAAGGGAAGATCAAACATATGAGACCGAAGTTCCAGCTGCGGGACTAATCAGTTGGAAGACTGTGGCGCTGTCTAGATTCAACTTGCCAGATAGATGGGCACCAGTGAAGTCTGGCCGTGGCTCATAGGCTGCATTGTGTACCAACGGAGTCTGCAAATAAGCAGACAATTTAATCTGTGATCTCAGCTAGAGAGGCAGTCAGCGCATGTAGCACCCCCCCTCGAAAAAAGAAATAATTTACGTTCGCAAGACCTGCTTGTGTAGACTGCGCCGCCAATGAGATATCGCCAAAAAAAATCAGGCATGCAAATACATACATAAAGAGGATAGAGAACTGTTCCTATAGGAATATACCCTACGAAAGGTAACATAGCTGTCGCCTCAGGGCAATTTTCGAGGACAAACTATATCAGTCAGTCTCGCAGGCGTTGAAGTGAAGAGTGTAACTTACCGAGAAGGTCAACAACACATTCTCTCGAAAGAGAATAGAGTCGAAGTAAGGCGCACTGCTGTCTGGACTGTAGAGGAACATCATCGTTATCTTGGAAGGTAGAGAGTCGACATGCTTTTAAGAATAAACGCCTATGTGTAAAAAATTATGCGAGTGCCATCGCAATGCCATCCTTATTACATGTAATGTCTTGTGACCTATTGCATCGTGGTGATGTGCATAAGAAAAAATGTGCCATCAAGGGCCATCGATTGACCCAAAAAGCTAAAACGTACTCTGTATGATCATTCGCCGCTAATTCTCGTAATCTAAATCTACTTCACTGTCGTACATCTCATCAAAATGTTCCAATAAGGACTCATTACTGGCACCGAACCGCTCTCCGATGGCTTCTACTCTCGAAGTACCGTCATCCTCCTCTTCCGATTGGCTGTCATGGTTATCGATTTCTGCATCAAAGTCCATGTAATCTTCCGGGATGTCCTTTGCGCTCCCTTCTGGTTGAAGGGCGCCACGATAGTGAGAGTAGACGTGTCCGACCCCAAGACCAAAATGGAATCGCATTAGCATGTCGCGATCAACAAAGCTGAAATCATGAGTTCGTTATTGGTATGCACTGTTTATTTCACTAACTCACTGATTAACGAAGTACTCGCACCAATCATCAGCGTCTCCTGCACATCCAGACACGCCCGATCCATCCGGGTGTCTCTTGCCCTTCTCGAAAGACGGTATTATGTGGCAACCTCTCAGAACATCTGAGGGATCAAGGAAGTCAAACGAGTACTCATCCGTCATAGGTGGAAATCTAATTCGATCTAGGGTAGAGGTCTCCCAGGAAGAGACTTGTACTATGGGCTCGTACCAGCGAACCCATAGGAACTCCATCCGTAGTGGAGTGTAGTTCACCATGCCGCTTCCGGTGTAGATAACATTAACATGGTATATGCCGAGTACTTTACCGTAAGTAAACTTGTGCCCTGATTGTCCCACATCGTCGGAAGCACGAAGAACCATCACATTGCAGTGGGAAGTCCTAGGGTTGATAACGTCCTTGCGCTCTGCGAACATCGTACGTGGTGTAGTTAAACCTGGCAATGTTGTGGCGATACATTCGATCGTCCTTGAGGATGACCGTATTGATGTCATTCTCTTCTCCCTCTCCTGGCACAGCATGAATTCGTCGCAGTAGATGTAACTTAAGCTTGACAACCAAATTCTGCAGGGGCGTGTTAGCAGGCATTCGCGCATAACGATAGGACTCACCTTTATCGCTGGATCTCCTTCGTGACTGATTAAATATGATCCTATGTGAACAGGAAACTTCTGCGTTGCACCAATGTGATGGTGTACGTGCGGGCTTCTGGCTAATTCAGCAATTTCAGCATGCGGATGGTGAACCATTTTGTCGCCAATTCGACGAATACGAGTCTGACGGCGCTCGATCCGGGTTAACTGTTTTACGAACGATTTGCGATCCGTCCTGCGATATCTGGACTTTGGAGAACGGTGCTCGAGTTCACCCTGCAGTAGCCAGTGAGTTAAGTATGGAGAATTACATTCTCGGGACTGACAGGTTCGGAGCTGTACGAATCAGATGTACCATATCGACGGATTGTAGACACATAATCGCCTAAAGCGTGGAACTTGTATGTCTGGAAGTTGAAGGTTTTGGTACGTTGGGCATTCTTGGATGATGTGTGGGATTCTACAACCACAACCCCTTGCTCTAACACGTTAGAGTTATACTTGCCTGTCTGCCCGACCGCCTGCTTTGCCGCTTTCTTTGCACTGCGTCGGGAACGAGTCTCGACCTCCTGACGAAGTTCGTGCGTTGCATAAGCTGAACAAACCGTTGCTTTGAAGTCGCGAAATTGTTGGCCGACTGCTGAAGTTACTTGATCCATGATTTCTAATGTCCAATCAGAATGCATTCGGAGTTTCGCGAGTCCGTGCCAATGAGCCATGGTAAATAGCAACTGCAGAACGGATGAATTGTGTGGTTCGGGTAGAAGCCCATCGAAGACAGGGATTGAGCACTTTGAATCGTGTGATGTCTTATCCGATTTCAATAAAAATGAAGTCATACCTGAAGGAGGTCTTCGAAGTTTCGAGCTGCCATACGCTTCATTCCCGAAGAGTTGGCAGAAAACTTCCGTATGGTAGCTGGACCGAAGGTAGGAACTTGCCTGTACCTGGTGGCGAAGAGATTAGTCGAATGAGTAACGCGTAGTCATGCAATATACCTCCGGTCCAACTCATGGATAAGATCTTTGTCCTGCGCGGTAAGGATCCGTAACAAATGAATGAAAAGCATCTTCCAAACACCGATCTCGAACTCGTGCAAAAGATCTACTACAAGCGCACGGAAAATGTCGAAACCCAGAGGACCAAGGCGATCTAGGAAGGCATTCTATGGAATGGTTAGCAATTGTCAGTGATGGAAGTTCAGGCTTCACCGAGGTAGGAACCCAAGACTGTGACTTGAGAATTTGCTCCACTGGTGCGCTCCCGACCGCGTAGTTTCTGTCATATATCAGTGACCGCGCAGTACTTACCATATTTCTCCGTTTCTCATTGTTACGTGCCAGAGTTTCGCGCTGTGTCCTATCCTGAGGCCTTCCCATGTTTTGAATGCGCTCTTTAGGTATAAGACAACGCGGACATGGACAGCCTCCAAGATTGCGGACTGTGGCTATAAGGACCCTGATGAAATCTGAATCAATGGCATTCACAGTAAGATACAGATTCACGTACTTCTCGGGATAATCTGCCGAGTAAGTAAAGATCCTGGGGTAGAATCTACGTGTGATGCCATCTGAACAGAGGATCACGATTCCGTGCTCATATGCCTCCAGGAACTCATCATCCAGCAAGATATTCCACTGCTCGTGAAATAGTTCCCTGTGACAATGAGTCGCACACTCGTTGGTTATGCCTTTCCCGCCTGTAAAATCCTTAAATGAGTCTGGAAGCTAAAAGTGTAATGTTAGCTAACCAATACAACGAGATACTGAGGAACTGTACCGTCTCGAAGTATGCGACGTGATTACTCAAGTTGCACGATGGCTTGCAACGACGATATTTGGATTCGTTGCCGAAGTACATATAGGTCGGCCATAACTTGGCGTTGCCAAACGAGGTCAGTTGTGTGGCATCAGACCAGAACATGAGACCGGCCACAACTCGAGGAAGATCACAGTTCGGCTCCCCAGGAGAATTTTGGAGGTCCATGTGGGCTTCATGGAAAGCTGGGGATGTGTAAAGATCTCCGTATATGGCGACCTCGGCATCAAGATGGGAAGGATTCCAGCGCAGCTGATACGGTTCGTAATGAAATAGTTTATTATCTCGTTCGTTAGCTAGTTTTTCCCGTAAAACGGCCACAAGGGAGCGATGGTAGAGATCGGCCGCTTGGTACACGCGAGGGCCTGGTGTTTCAGTCAGTACGAGAAAACGGCACTTGAATTGAAACTGAGGTCCTTTTCCATCCAGCATCTTCGTCTTCCCACTCTTCTCCATCTTCGTCGTATTCGTTGCTACCCAGTTGGGAGTTTATCTTCTTCCAGTGTGTGGAGTTCACGTCAGTAGCATGAAAGGTGCTATCGCCCAAGATACCCAAGAGTTTCATGAAGCCGCCTTGCGACTTTTGCACCCCCTGGTTCCAGTACCAATCGCCAAGTTGGAAGGACGAGCGGTTAGGATAGGGATGGTACTGGGAGTCTTTGCCCGGAGTGGTGGGTGAGTCGGGATCTTCACTGACATGAGAGCTGCCAGGAATAAAAGAGAGATCTGAGATGGTGATATACTCTTCAGGATCGTGGGAGGGCGGTGTAGATGAAAAGTATTGGCGCACTAGCCCGAAAATATTTGAAGGGGTGCGAAATACAGATAGCCGGGATAAGGGTAGGGATTGATTGGACGAGACGACTTTCTCGTGACCAACAGATGACGGATGGAAGACACTTGACGGCGCAGTAGGTGGAGGTAGAGGAAGTATGTCTCTAAATCGCTTCGGCAGTTGGCGATTCTGACGTCTTGGTCTTCGCTCTGCCAAACTGAGGGTATCTCCTTCGAGACCACAATCAGGAATGGTGGTATCTCCTGTAGCAGCTGAGGATACGTTGAGCAGAAGTGCAGCGGTAACCACGGACTCTACTGGAGAGTTAGCTTCGCGCGAAGCTGGATAATTCAGAGGTGAATTAGACGATTGACAAGGAGATCCCATGACCTCCATAGCTTCAGTATCATGTTTCGAAGTGCGCGCCTTTTTTCTGCGAGTTATAAGTTCCTTGAAATGGGATATAGCTGATGAAAGGCGTTTCTTTGTTTGAGAGCATGAGCGTTGGTGTTGAGTGAAGTGGTTCTGCGCAATGAATGTGCGCCTACACACGCAGGTGTAACTAGGTTCTAACATGAACGCCTAACCGAATGCCAAAATTTGTCACCGAAGGATATATAGAAAAAAAATCCCGGCGGATGGCAAAGGAATGGCATCCAAATGGCTGGATATGGCGATGGCGGATGGCATCCAAATGGTTGGATAAGGTAATAATGCTGAAACAAAGTAAACATGAAGCGAAATGGCCGCATAGCTATATAAATGCTGAAAATCAACACTCAGTCATCTTCAATATCTAGCATCTCAAAATGTCCGCACCGAGTTCTCCCTCTTCTGAATGTTCATCGACGGAATTTGAATCGGTTGCTGACCCCGGAGTGGTCAAGATGCTGGTGGCGATCCTGATTTGCCGTCACGGAATACTTCATTATCATGGCCAAACAGGCGAACTGACAACGTTTCAATGGTAAGCCATCTCTCTTTGAAATGAAGAGACATTACTCACCCACCCCCCTGCAGGCCGACCGACCGATACGGCCATAAAATCCACCCTTCACAATTTGAGGCTTATCGCCAGGCACATACATTTCGCTACCCATGTTGCCTTTGTGGCACGGGTAGCAGATACGTCGAATCATCTATATTTCGACGTACTGCAGGAACGTGCCAAGGGGAATATGTGGCAGAATGTGCAACCAGCAGTTGCGGGTACATGCGTAAGTAGGCTCCTTTCCTCGTCACCAAGGTGGAAACGCTTATCTGATGACTTTAGTAAATATCGAAAAGTTTTTTGGAAGAGCCTGCGTACCTGCAGTTTATTATCCTCGGAGAGGTAGGTGACCTAACCTATGCACGAATCTATGTGCTTATAATTGTCAGAGATCATGAAGCGCGCTGCACGCTACCGCCAGATGCTCAGAAACCCGTATGGCTCCGTAGGATGTAGCGTGGTGTTGAAGGAGACATGGTAATGAGGTACGGGCGCAGTCAGACTCTGACTACGGTGGCTGCAACTTGCGTATTAGTATGTTATATATACTAGAGGGGAGAAGACTCTTACAATGTGCAGAATCATTCATGTTCTTCCCCTCATAAGTTGGTATAGGCTGACGCAAGCCAAAACAGTATTGATCATTAACTAATGAGAATTACATTGAGGATGTGAATTACGATGAGCTCGTGTAATCTCACTGTGAATCTGGCGCGATTCCCTGTTACACAATTTGCATGACGGACTGCGGGTATTCAAAGTTACGTCAGCTCTCTGGGATTAATTCAGAGCAAGAGCGAAGTAACCTTACTATTAGTGGCTATCCAAATTGACTTTGGTGCGAGAGTGCGAGGCTTAAAGTTCACTTTCATTATGAACTATATTTAAGTTCCATCATAATCATATCATACACTTTTGTAATAGTCAGTACTACCATTATGACTACCGAGACGAATGAGAAAGAAAGGAAAAAATAACAAATTGAAGCACTGGGGCTTATATAGTGAATGACTTGATGAAATCAAACTCAGCTGGCTGTTCCCGAAACAGCTGCGCTGTGGTGGAACATGATTATGTTATCACAATACCCAAATATTCTTGCCTATTGTTGGCCAGCCGAACATTACACCGTCGGTGCCGACGTTTCCCGCCTGTTGTTTGACATAATGAGCTCAACATGTTCTTTATTTTTGGGTGTGCTTTGTATATTTATTTATTGTCTTATAGTACCTTACACGTAGTAGTAAGCTTGCACTGGCAGCTGATTTTGCTCCTGCCTATTCTGTAACCTGATCAGTGGCCAAACCTTAAGCCGACGTGTTCCACCCGTCGTTCCGCACAACGAGCTCGATATGATCTTCATTTTTTGGGTGCGCATTGCCTCACAGTACTTAGAATGAGTAAGCTTGCTAGCGCTCTCGCTCAATTCTTGCCTATTCTGTAAAGTACTGGATCAACGGCCAAACCTTACACCGACGCTTTCCGCTCATCGTTCCACATGATGAGCTCCGCATATCCCTCAATTTACTTTATTTTCGAGCGCGCTTTGTGCATCTATTTACTTATTACCTTACGGCACTATTTTTGTAATTGATAAATTTTCAATTTCGCAACATTGATTGTCCTTGAGTTCTTCAAGGCAGATGAGATACATGGTAGATATATTAGTAACGTCAATCTGAAATACATTTGACGAGATCTGAGTAGTATTTCTCTGTATTTGCGACGTTCTCTACGGATTCGAGGCGTGGGGGAGGAGGATCAAGAGCAGTGACGTGCATTAGGTATTCATAATCCCTGTAGTATTCGTCCCGGAATAAGAGGATCGCATCTATGATGTATCCACAGAGGAGGAGGGACTCGGATGATGAGATGGTTGATGATATGCCGCCGAGTCTTGAGTCTCCGATTAGTATGATGGGGAGGAAGAGGGGGCGGTAGGCGTCTAGTTGGGTTGATCCGGAGATCGTTAGGATGTGGACGCCCGAGAGAATCAGTTAGCAGGAAGTATTATAACTTGATGAGACGCGTCAAAGTAGTGCTCACCTCCATATACATATGACCCGGCCCACTCGCAACCCTAGCACATTTTCTAATATGCTCTGCAACAAACCCAACAAACGTTTTATCCGAAGGCACAAAAACCTTCAAGTTGTCCCCTAGTTCCAACATCAGCCTATTACAAGCCACATCAACAACCACCCACTTTGAGTCCATCTTGTGTCTGAGAAGCCATCTTAACAGCAAGATGAGGACTAACAGTGTCTCCGTAGCAAATCAAACAGGACGACGCGAATTGGTTCCGCGGGATCAAACGCTCCGTATTACAATATGTAGATAGAATAGATATGTAGATGGAGGCTGATATAGCTGTTAGATATCGCGTGAAGAGGAAGAAACAAGGGGTCACCGCAAAACACACGAATTGAGGTAAAAATGTTCGAAAAGCAAGAGGAATGAAACAACTGATCAAACGATTTATGGAAGACTTGTTCAAAGTCGGTCCGAAACACGGGTCCTCCAATACTGACATGGTGAACGAAATCTGAAGACGTGAAAGGCGGTAGATCGGATATATCGGGTTATAGTTGGTTCGTGGGATTTGAAGCTGCAGGTAGTGAAGATGGTCAGTACAGTGTTGACAACGTTGTGGTCTACATACCTGTGTACAGATAATAGCATCATCCGTTCCTGTTCCGTTGCTTTTTGCGGTGAACAGTACCTAAAACCCTCTGCCATCTGCAGTGCCGCATATTGGGTTAGTCAAACGGCCAGATAAAAAGCCGAGGGCGTACTCGAAAAGTAGACCCTGACGTGCGTCGATGGTGGGGGGACAGAGTATAGTGATATGTCAGCCTCTACAAGCAGCTCGCGAGCTGTTTCACGGAATCGGTGCTTATTGCAATAGTCATAAATGGTAACGTTAAACCTGGGTAAGTAGCAAACGAGTGAAGTTGGAGTAGTAAAGGAATGAGATATGCGACCACAAACATCTCGTCCCCTTTCCAAGATGCATGTGACGATAGGGAAAAGAGTTTGCTTGCATTTGCGTACCGTTCATGAAATGCTTCTAGTAGAAGGGTGATATATTTCCTGTATGAATTGTCCCGAACAGTCTGGGAAATGAAATTCTTGTATAGTAAAGTACATTGTCTACTGCTACATCAATTTTCGAGAAGGTTCCACCAGACATATCTGGTCGGAACGCAAAGTTACGGTAACCGTAGGCGTGATCTGAATATCAACACTGTTTTTCTTGGTGATTTCACACTTCGTTACAGTTCGTATAAGCCCACGATGAACTCCATCAAGGATGAGACACTCTTGGTTTTTCTTCCGCGGAGGAGCTGGGTTCAAGTCGCTGGCGGGGATGTGATAGTGTTCAAGTGCGGCACCAGCACTGTTGGATGTGCAGAATACGGCTACACAACCTTCGGGTGCGGGTCCATTCTCACCGCAGAACGGATCAGGGCAAGCCGTTGACACAAACCGTTTTTGTAACTTGCCGTTCATGAACCTTACTGAGACCTTCAACAATACGTGATACGTTGAGAGCTTCGAAGAAAACTCCTTGGTCATCAACCAAGATAGCGGGCCTACAATAACATCAGTACACGTTGTGATATCCTTCGTGAAAACTCACCGATGTCTCGCAGTTTCGCCATTCTGGCCTCAATGGTGTCCAGGATGTCGAGCTCATCGACACTCCACGCCTGGAGTGTCGATGATGAATTAGGATTGACGCTCGATAAAGGGTCATGCGTCACATCAACACTCCCGGGACTCGCGGACCACCCATTGGATGGCAAAAGACTGGGATCCGTGATAGAAGCCGATGCACTGGAGGGAACTTGTTCGACAGGCGGAGTGACACTTCGAGGTGGGGGCGCCAAGTACGACCTTTTCCGCATTTCACAGAACGAAAATAACTCCGGGCCTTCGAGCATCGTACCATTTAATCTCATGCCATACCTTGATGTTGGTCAGCCTTCAAATCGTACCGAAAACATGCGTGACGCTCACCTGGTGACAACGTCATGAAGTTTAAGCGTAGTGCGCGCCTGCCCGCGTACAGCAACGGCGCAAGTCTCGAGAGAAAGACTGTTGAGGGTGCCTCGGTAGCCCTTCTGATCACCCCCAATGAGAAAGACTTCCTGACCGATTTCCTTTCTAAACGAATCTAAGCTGACGTTGTGTGTTTTGATCACAAAACGGATTGGAACATTGATCTATCACAAGTCAGAAATGTTTGAGTCGAAGTGAATGATACTTACAAGAGACTTGTCGCCGTCACATATAAGGCTCAGGCGGGCGTTCGGAAAGTCTACATGCTGCACGAGCCCTTGTGCCCCGAATTCCGGCCCACGGGCGACACTCACAGTATCTCCAGGCCTCACATCGTAACCCCTTTCTTTTGTGAAAGCAATTGTCTGGGCGAGATCCGTCCGCCGAACCATTGTAGCAGGAACTGAGATACCCGACAGACCGGCCAGGCTAGACTCTGTGTCGTTGACAGTGAATATATCCCGGAACCACAAATTAGTATCTCCCTTGGAAAACCAATTCACGATGCCACGTTTCCCGGCGTGTTCCCCGTATAGGACCTCTATGTAATCCCCGATTTCAACAGAGTCAGAATCGGAGGGAGGCTCAAAATGCTGTTGTGTTGGCAGGTGCGATTTGAGCGTGTGCCTCAAAGGGCGCTGATCTAAGTAATACTTTGAGACTTCGACCTATGCATTACATGTTAATCGTGTCCAGTCCTCCAAAGAGATTAATTCGGTTAGAAACTTACCACTTCCTTGGAGATCTCTTGGCAGATGTGAAACACGTCCTCGTGCATTTGGATGACGTGACCTTCCAACCCTGTGTATGGACCGGCTATGACTCTGACAGTGTCACCAACCCGAAAGACGCGCTCTATGTCACGAAGTGGAACTTCTGTTTCCTCGGGGCATCCATTGAAGGTCAATTCTAACCCCACGGAACCACAGGTATGGTCAGTGGAGATGACAGTCCCGGACTCTCCAAGAAGAGAGCCCTTGACGACCCTGGCCAAATCGCCCACGCGCAGAAACTGCATTGAGAAAGTCACCACAGTGTCCTTCAAGAAGGGAAGGTCCCATCCGGATTCTAGATGGAGCTGAATGTCGTTGATATGAGGGGAGGCGACAAGTTCTACGTGATCGCGGTGGAAATTCTTGGCTATGAGTCCCTTGTAATAACTCTCTTCTTTGTACGACCATCCAACTACTTCACCGTTACGAATGATGTCGGATGCCTGAGCCCCCTTGCTATTCGGAAGGCTAGATCGCTTGACCAACGCTCGAGTTCCCCGAGGCATTTGATAGGGAAAGTCACGTGGGGCAACCAAGACTTGAACAGAGTCCTCTTTGGATTCAAAGACCCTGCCTATGTCGTGCTTGTACTTGCCCTTCGTGATCCTCACCCACGCCGTGTCGGGAAGCTTGGACCGTAAATGTTTGACCGCCTCGCGTTCTTCATCGGTGATGCGGATGTAGTCTTTTACTGCGAGATAAAGAGATGAAGGAAGGGCTCGCAAGATGCTTTTGGGGCTATCTGCCTCCACGTAAAGTTGGCCCGGTATCCAAGCTGACACAGTAGCGCAAAAATTTCGCGACCGAAGGTGTGTAGCTATATATTCAGTAGCAGTTCCTAGAACGTAATTAGTATATACTACTATGCCATTAAAAATAGACCAACTTTGGACGTAAAGCAAATACATTCTGCTTTCAGTGGGAAACGGACGACTGTGTGATGAGGCGATCGGATTCTTTTCGAACCGAGTAGCCATGTTGTCGAAGGTTGCAGCCAACCTATCTTTTGCTGATGAGCCCAACAAACGCATAGCGTTCGGTGACCGCACAGACGGTCCACCCATATCTTCCTCTTCCTCCTCCTCCTCCTCCTCCTCCTCCTCCTCTTCGGCCTCATCGAGTATATACGGATTTTTCTGCTACAATTGTTTAATTGATCAATTAATCAAATTATCAGTGATGGTTGACTTACCTTGCGTGGTTTGCGCAATCGTTGAACAGGTATGGCGCGTGGAAGTTCGGGCTCGGGTACATACTTGACCTTTAGTTTGATCAAATTCGCCAAGGATAGCGCATCATCTCCATCACCGGAGAACAGTAGACGTCGGGGTTCATCCCAGTCATCTGCAGAGAAGCGAGTGCCGAGGTGCGACTCAAGAGCGGTGTCCATCTCACCCATCGACATGTCGCTGGTAAGGAACCTGCGAAGAATTTCCCATGCATGGGGATCGTACAGTGCCGATGGTGTTGTGTTATCCGCTGCATCGCCCATGAATGTCAGTATGAATAGTATATCACAGTCACGACTTACCTTCACTAATCCTAAGGCGCTTCGGGGTAGGTTCATCACCACCGCGATGTGATCCGGCACGCTTGGACATGATTTTGTGTGATCTATAATGGCATACATTAATTTCAAGGTTGCAACGAACTTCATTTTTGACATACTTTTCTCAAAAGTTTATTGAATCGACTATGTCAGGTAGCTGATCTACTACGTACTAGCGTACTGTATCGAGGTAGTTGGAAAGAAGACTTGTGAATGCGCAAGGTCAGCTTATATAGTGAATCACTTTTGTGGACTCTTAGCTAATACACACTGTAATAATTGCGGTGGGCGTTGCACAATGCACGGTGCAACATTGTCTTGTAACAATTTTTCGATTGTGGACCAACGAGGAGGATCATCAACTTGAAGTTTCTGACACTCTGCATAGCAAACTTAAAAATAATCTATGACTTATAGTACCTACTACCTAATTATAATACCTATTGGTCGAAACTGAGTCGGAAAGGAGTTGATCCCGTGAAGAGCACACTTGATATACTGAACATATATTTAAACTCAGACGGTAGTGCCCGGTGGGTATTACTAATCTGGATATTGTGGTAGCAGAAAAAAATGAATGCAGCTGGTTTCGAACGCATGTGGGACAAACTGGCGCTCGATGCCGGCTGAGTTTGAAATTATAGTCGTTCACTATATATGTGCGTTCCTTTCGATGCAGTCCCTCTTTCCAACCTTCATCGAATTTTTTGCCTGAAATTCTGCTGTGAGCGTTACCCTAAGACCTGAATATATTTAATATTGAGTACTGTACTTTGCAAAGTCGCAAATGACGTGTCTTGGTATACTTTATTTGATTAATTTAAAGAGTCGGGCATATTGTGACACAGTTCGTACGTAGCGTCCCCCTATGATATCAAGCAGTGCACACTATTCGACGTAATTAAGTGTAATTGTCACGAGCTAGCTTACCGCTCGTTCGAAATAGTAAGTACACCCCAATTTGCCCCAATCACTAAAAGTTACGTTCTGCCCGTCTCATTTCCTACCAATAGATTCTTCTCAGCTTCATAATCCTCCCCTTCACCACTCTCCCTGATGCCTTGCTGTTCTAACAATTTATCATCTCCGCGTTCTGAACCTCCTTCACTCCAGGTGAAGAACTCTGAAAAGAAAGCGGGAGACGCTGTACCCTCCGGAATTTGGCCAAGTTCAGGCACGTCAATGTCGCACGGCATATGGCGCTCAAGGTTGTCGGCGCGGTAGTATTCTTCCAGCCACCTATACCTGTACGTATCCACCCTTTCTGACAGGTGCGAAATAACATTGTTCGCATTCTCTAGTTGTTCCTTGATACGATGCAGCTCTAATTCTGCTCCGCCTTGGAGCTCTTCGTCCTGGCCTAGGTAAAGAGTTTTCAGACTCGCTCATCATATGGTTTTTGGTCTGCTAGTAAATGTCAAATCTCACTGGCTGTCTGAGTTCCTTTAGGGACCAGATTATTGATCTGACGGAATTGCCTGCATGGTAAATCTAGGTTTGAGTTGCTCCCCGCAACGTTTTAAAACTCACATGCCGCAGTCCGTGCCGTGTAGCTCGTCGATATCAGAACTCCTCTGCGTATGCGCCAACGAAAGTTGGAAGCTTCAGGTGAAGTTATGAGTTTTGTACTGCGTGGCACGCTGAAGAAGCGTACTTTAGCGTGACATTACTTCCAACATGGATGCATCGTTGCAGAAGCTTCCGAGGGGGTGAGCCGGACATAAATGTTGCGTGTATTTTTTGCGACAGCGTTGGTGATTTATACATTTATCTGTGCGATAATGACCAATTCTCACTGTACTATACTAGGTGTGATCAAAAGACTGCGCCATCATCTATGGCGCTCGGGTGGCAAGATTCTTTTTACCATAACAGGATCTATGGCACTCGGATGGCCGTTACGAGATCTATGGCCCTTGGATGGCGAGTTTTTTCTAACACATGCCATTGCCTGCTTGGACATATAAAACGCCTGGTTCAATACTGGTAATCAGAATCGCCTACTTCAACTCGTTATGGATAGTGACGAGAACCATCCCTCTGACAGTGGTCCTTCACGCAAGCGTAGTAGTTCAGCCCTTCAATTGGGCCCGCGTAAAAAGGCGTAAGTGCTCTTCCAAGCGATGAACCACCACCTGACCTGACATCCCGACTAGGACTTCGTCAAGTCCCCTTGTCCTTCATGGACGACATTTTGGCCGGACGGTGTTCGCCCTATGTAACTATCCTGCACTTCTGACTGCAGGAATCCTGCGGCTCAAAGAGTTGCAAGACTCTCCCATAGAGGACTACCCAGCGGAGTAAGTGTAGTTGTGACAATTGCATGCCACCAAAATTTAAGGATACTTGCAATGTCAGTGTTCGATGTGAACATAGAGTATTTGTGGATCTAATAAATTCGTATCCTGGTCTTTTAGATCGTCTCACCTCAGGCGAGGAGGAAGATGTCATTCACATTGGAGAATTAGTAAGTGTTTTCAACTGGAAGCCCATCATACTCATCATTTTGCAGTTGGGTAAAGGAGCCTCTGGTTCGCGAGGCGATGATACAAAAACTCTCAAATCTGCCGTTCTTGAATGGCTTGTGCCTAGAGGACAGGCAGTCATCCCGCCTCTCTCCCAAAACATAAAGTCCGACCGCGGGTTTAATCACGAGGTCACAGGCGCATTGCTCTGCCCTGCAGGCCTTGACTGGTCGAATACAGCGTAAGTTTTTCCATCGTTCAATCAAATTGA
Source organism: Suillus variegatus (assembly GCA_016647645.1). NCBI lineage: Eukaryota > Fungi > Basidiomycota > Agaricomycetes > Boletales > Suillaceae > Suillus > Suillus variegatus. The sequence goes on from JABBWF010000082.1 coordinate 137,158, forward strand.
CGTCATGACGCTTTGAGTTAGAATCAAGCTCGGTCTCAAGAGCGGTGAAACCGCAGTTCGAGGGGACCAGTGGCCCATTTTCTTATACGCTGGATATGAATATGACCCCGAAGATCCATGGAAGGGCTTATTAAAGAGCGATATACTTATATGTGTAAGTCCGTTCTATTGGCGATGAACACCTCTCAGTCATCTCCCCTGATAGGGTTTCAAACATGTATTTACATCCCCAAGTTCGGTGGATAAGGAGCCAAAAGCGACGCACTCCAGCAACGCTTACCTACATGGCATGAAGTCTGTAACCAAAGGATCATTGGCCTATATTGCCACACAGGTATGTAGGAGATTCCATAAAGTACGCTTTGCACTGCTGATTGTTCATTGAGGTTCGGTTTTCATTGAGTTCATCGTCTGTATTTTCTCGCACGGACACAGTGACGGACTCGGAAAATTTTTATCACAGCATCCTCGACCTGTTAGAGGATCCTGATGAAAGTGAGGAAGTCATCGACCTCATGACTTGGTGGACACGGTTAGTGATTCATCTAGTCATAGGCTCTCCGTGCTAACACCTTAACACAGCCGTATTTTCCCAAATTCTTCATCTTCGCAGCGCGATATCAGCAAAAACAGTGCGCTGTTTAAAATTCGGGCAAAACGCGCTACCTTGCAAGCGCGAGCCAATATTAATACTACTTAATTCATTTATTTTGTACTGTTCTATCTGTAATTCTGTCTGTCAATCATAAAGCAGTTGGTGGATGCCTTCCAATATTAGACAATTGAGTTTCTGAAGTAACATCGGCATCATTGATTGAGGCTTTCGAGCATCATATGTAACAGTAGATTTATTTGTGAAAAGCTCAACATTACGCTATAGCTTAATATCATCGCCCAGCACGTAGCCAGTGATTGAAAATCTCCCCATCGGAAGCTACCTATCTAAAGCCAGATATCTTTTGCAGAGAACAAACATTATGCTATAGGTTACAATGTAATATCACACCCTAGCATATAGTCGTTGATTGTGGATCCTGCAATCAGAGGCCACCTATGTAGAGATAGACACACTTGACAATAATGCAACAGTGTGCTATAGTATGACAGCTGAATGTCATCACGTGGCACACAGCCAGTGATTGCAGATCTCCCCATCGGAAGCTACCTATCTAAAGCCAGATATCTTTTGCAGGGAACAAACATTATGCTATAGGTTACAGTGTAATATCACACCCTAGCATATAGTCGTTGATTGTGGATCCTGCAATCAGAGGCCACCTATGTAGAGATAGACACACTTGACAATAATGCAACAGTGTGCTATAGTATGACAGCTGAATGTCATCACGTGGCACACAGCCAGTGATTGCAGATCTCCCCATCGGAAGCTACCTATCTAAAGCCAGATATCTTTTGCAGAGAACAAACATTATGCTATAGGTTACAATGTAATATCACACCCTAGCATATAGTCGTTGATTGTGGATCCTGCAATCAGAGGCCACCTATGTAGAGATAGACATACTTGACAATAATGCAACAGTGTGCTATAGTATGACAGCTGAATGTCATCACGTGGCACACAGCCAGTGATTGCAGATCTCCCCATCGGAAGCTACCTATCTAAAGCCAGATATCTTTTGCAGAAAACAAACATTATGCTATAGGTTACAATGTAATATCACACCCTAGCATATAGTCGTTGATTGTGGATCCTGCAATCAGAGGCCACCTATGTAGAGATAGACACACTTGACAATACTACAACAGTGTGCTAGTATATGACAAGTGGGTATTATAGGTCTGCCAATATTATAGGTGTGGGAGATATCACCAAAGTAGTCTAGCTATCTATTCCTTTGTTATGTGATCTGCAATTGTGATATATATTCTTGGTATTGTAGCTTAGACAAATGTAGCTAAATCTTTGTCATTCTCGGGTCAAATTCCTGATGTACATCCATAGGAAGACTCTGCTCTACACTTGCTCTGACCATTCAGTCATTGTAGAGAAGAATGACTCCAGTTGTAACACAGTTATAAAGTCTTCACTGTTTGACCCTGCTATCTAGTAAATAGTCAGAACCATCCAAGAAGAAGATCAAACCGCCAGGATCAGGCAAATAAAAGAATAGATAAGACAGAACCTCAGAAGATCAACTCATTGTGACTTCCTTAACACTGCTACTGAGTGCATTGAACCTCAGTGTCATACCCCTGCTACCACCATTGAATCCCACAATGTCTACATAATTCAGTACTTTATTTCCGACTTAGACAGACAGCCAAAGGTTGAGAATCTCCCCAGTTAGATGAGCCATCCTAGGTTGGCCCATACGCAGATAGGGCGGGTGGGCCAGCCATGAAGGCAATCCTCGGTGGTGATGGGTGGGTCAACATCATACAGTATAATTATGAATTATTTGTAGGCTGGGGTAATAGTCAATAGACCAGTGGGCCAGCCATGGAAGGACCGGAGATAGGGTGGGTGGGCCAGCCATGAAGGCAATCCTTGGTGGTGACGGATGGGCCAACATCATACGGTATAACTATGAATTATTTGTAGGCTGGGGTAATAGTCAATAGACCAGTGGGCCAGCCATAGAAGGACCAGGAGGGATAAAGAGGAAGCATGCATTAATATATTGGGCCAGGATGTGCGCTGCCGGGATACTGGCTGGGCCTAAAAGTATTCTTGGACAGGGAATGACAGCCCCTCATACCCAGTACAGACGGATGGGCCCAGATATGGACCCAACCATTCCTAGGTCCTCATCGATGATGGTTGGGCCATTGTACCCGAGACCAGCGGATGGGCCTGCCAATGATGGACAGGCAGTTGTACCCAGTATTGGCGGATGGGCCCAGATGTAAACCTGACAATCCCCAAGGGTCCTCGCCAACTTTGTATCCGAGACTGGCTGACAGGCACATCCTCCGTTAATGATGGGTAGGCTGGCACCTGAGCCCGGCGGACAGCACCAGACCAATGCTGTGAATACTGGATTCGCATAGGTATAACGTCCCAGACATATTGCACATCTGAACAGTTGCATTCCCTTGTGTGTGTAATCATATTACTCACACATCCAGTCCTTGATGGCGGATCTTCCGGATACAGATATCAATGTTAGTTTGGATGCTCCGGCCGACACAACATCACATTGTATTGACTTGCATGCGCAGTAGGTTGGTTCAGCTACAGAATTTATACCACAATGGAGATCCGGTATCATTTGGACACAACTCAGATCAACTTATCCGATATGGCAGATAAGATGTGATCGAATCGGTCCGCCAAATGGGAGTGGCCAGAGCGTCCGCGCTCTGAGCAGCTGGTGCAGATCACTGATCCCAACTTCCACACCCGTCAAAGCCGACATATTCCATGGTAGTGCCCGCTGCGTACTGGCTGAGATACCTGAGTCCTCATCAACAGAACCACGTCGGGAGCTGGGTGTTTGGGTGCTAGTGGGATTGATATGAAGCGACCATTACAATCATGTAAGAACTAAAGTATATTGCAAAAATGTGTGTGGGCGCCAGTGCAGAAAGGATGGATGTGTTGTGACAGAATGGCAATGAGATGAAATGCTAAGTTATAGTATAGATGGGGGTTGCGGAAGGGGCAGGAATGGAGTGAATTTGCCCAGGTGAGCGGGTGGGCCAACATTATATAGTATAACAATGAATTGTTTGTCGACTGGGGTAATAGTTAATACAAGGGACCAGTGGGCCAGCCATGGAAGGGCTGAGTGGACCCCAGAACTGCATGCCCAGTACCGGCGGCTGGGCCCATAATATTCTTGGATGGGGAATGACCGCCTGTCATGCGCAGTATGGGCAGATGGACTCAGATATGGACCCGATTATCCCTAGGTCCTTGCCAACAATGATCGAGCCATCATACCTGGGGCCGGCAGATGGGCCCAGAACTGAACCTCATCCCAGCCAACAGTGGGCAGGCTATTGTACCCGGTACCAGCGGATGGTGCACATGTAGACACAACCGATACCTAGGTCCTCATCGACGATGGTTGGGCATTCATATCCGAGACTGGCTGATGGGCCCAGAACTCGACCGCATCACCACCGATGATGCGCAGGTCATTGTACCTGGTTCCGGTGGATGGGCCCAGATGTGGACCTGACAATCCAAAATGTCCCCAACAATGATGGGCACATTGTTGTATCCGTGACTGGCTGGCAGGTGCATCCTTTATTATGATCGGTAGGCTGTGGTGCCCGTGCCCGGCTGACAGCTCAAGACCATGGGACCAGATATCTTGCGCATATTGGGTAACGGACAGGCTGTAATACTGATACAAGCTATTGGAACCGAAGGAAATCAGTTGTAATGGGTCTCGAGACTATATTGGCAAAACATGCGCCGGTAGTCCAAGCAAACCCGATCGGCGGGTGGATTTGGGTCTCGCCACAAATAGATCTTGCAATTGAGTATTTGACGGGGAGGTGGGGTGGAGTTTGCATGCCCGCAGCCGTTGGGTCTGGTGCTGGTGATACAAGCTCGGGTTCCGTCGCCCTCGCAGCAATCAGATTGTCGAGGGATTTGCCGGATGGATGAGCTGATGGCATAACAGGGTCCGTTGCTGATAGGATGGGTTGCATTGCATGGGATGTACGGAAGGTGGATCATTGTATGGGAAAATGTCTTCCAGCAGCCAGGGTTTGATGTGAATCTGTCGGTTGTGGGCATTCCGACGACTGTGGAGAGTCAGATATGTGGACCGAGTGTAAGACTATTGTAGAGAACAACCACGGCTACCATAGGCCAAACCCAGTCGATCTACATTGGGAAAGGCTGATCCACCATTGCTTCTGGAAGATCCTGTACAGCTGTGAGGTACTGTCCACTCTGATATCATCTTATCGCTGCCTCCGCTGAGCACCGATCCACCATTGCTTCTGGAAGATCCTGTACGGCCGTGAGGTACTGTCTACTTTGATATCATTTTATTGCTGCCTCCGCTGAGCACCAATCTACCATTGCTTCTGGAAGATCCTGCATGGCTGTGAGGTGCTGTCCACTCTGAGATCATCTTATCGCTGCCTTCGCTGAGGATGAGGTCATGTATTCCACTTATGTACAGTAGAATCCTCCTTACTGAGACTTGTGAGAAGGCATGTGCCATCGGCTATAATCGAATTGGCTAGCTACAATACAACAGATACTGATCTATGTCGCCATTCTCCCTAAGTCATTGTATGATACCTTTATGAAAAACAAAACAGCAAAGTGGACTTTTGGTGATACAACAAATTATAAATGAATCAAATGTCCATCAGCGACCCTTCACCGAATATATGGCGGCGCTTTGCAGCTGGCTCCCGACCATCTTGCTCAGGATGAAATAGATAATTCAGCATATCCAAGTCATGCTCCGCCACAATCTTCTGCCCATCCCACGCACCATCAGGACGTCGGATATCCTTCCGATTGACATACATAGGATAATGTGTCTTCTGGATCAGTCCAGCCCAATCGAAATTGAGCAGCATGAAGTGTTTGTCATCTCGCACAACAAAATTGGTATCTCGAAGGTTGCCATGAACATAGCCGTCATTGTGATTGTGTAACTCCCGGATGAGAGAGGTGATGGTCTCCTTCAGCGGCTGACAGTCCAAAACACCTATCTCACTGAGCAGTCGATATGCACATATTACAGTGACCTATCTCCATATAATACGAGGGAACGGACGTGCATAATATCCCGTATGATACGGGCCAGCGGACCATGGGCCCATGATAAAAATATCCTCGACTATGACGGATGGGCCGGGAGGCAAATTATTCCCGATGGAGGCGGGTGGGCCCATGCAGGGAATATAGTAGATGAGTGGGCCGATGTAAATGAATATTAGGTAGACGGGTGGGCCGAGGTAGTTGGATATTATGCAGATGGGTGTATTAAGGTAGATGTGTATGAGATAGATGGGTAGGTACTTGTTATCACATTCACGGGTGGGCCCAGACACATATTAAATTAGACAGGTGGGCCGAGGGTATTATAAAATATTGTATTATACAGGTGGGCCCAGACACATATTAATTAGACCAGTGGGCCGAGGGTGGTATACAATATAGATGGGTGGGCCCATGTGTATCATAATTGTAGACATGATGGAGCTGAGGTAGTTGTACATCAACCAAATCAGAGGAGGTAATAAATCAAAGTTACCAAGTTCCCGGAGCATCAGGTGATCTCCTGACATGGCAGTGCGAAGCTTGTGTTGCCCTATGAGACGCCAAGTTCCGGCCACCAGAATTTGAGTCAACTGTACTGAGTTCTGAGTTCCGGGACCCGGAACTCACCACATAAGTTAGTTAATACTTTTTGATGGTGCACAGGTTGTCTTGCAGAATGTGGAATCCGGGGTGCGAAGCTTGTGTTGCCCTACGAGAAGCCAAGTTCCGACCACCAAAATGTGAGTCAACCGTACTCAGAGGAGGTAATAAATCAAAGTTACCGAGTTCCCGGAGCAGCAGGTGATCTCCTGACATGGCTGTGCGAAGCTTGTGTTGCCCTACAAGACTCCAAATTCCGACCACCCAAATATGGGTCAACCATACCGACTTCCGAGTTCCGGGACCCGGGAGTCAACAAATAAATATCTGATGACCAGCACACTTCCAATCAGGTAGTATTTCATTGAGCAATGGATAATAATACATCTTTGACAGCCAAAATTATCCATGGCTCCCTTATCTGATCCTCTCTATCTCCACCCCCTATAACACCAAAGTCCAGACATCCAGCATTCAGCGTCTGATTTCCCAAGATTAACATCCAGCATGAACGGTTCTTCCCCTTCCCCTCCTGATAGCATAAACATCTGGCGCACTTGGGCCCTGACTGTGACTTATGAAGCAGGGGAATATACTGAACAGAAATTCAAGGCAGAGAAGACTGGAGGAGGCCCAGTCATACCTTCCCCCAACCTAGACACTGATCTGGTGATGGCGTGCGATCGCTTGGCTGATGTACTCATAAAGGCATCTAAAAATCCCAGTGGGTCTTCCTGCAGATTCGAAAAATTCTATTTATCATTCAAATTCCTGCATGACAGTTCAGATGCCCGGGCATAATGAACATAGAGAGGCGAGGTTGATTGAGAGGTGTCCTCCTGGCCATGAAGGCAAAAGGTTGGTCGATGAACCTGCAATAATTCTCGATGCATCCGGTGCCATCATTGCATGGTATCTCCCAGACGCCCTGACAGATACCACCCAGGTGTGTAATATACATTGTTACTGGATGGATATCGAATATTAATGGAACCTACAGAAGGAAATCAAGGAGGCCACCGATTTGCTCGCTCCAAGCCTCGAAAAAAGTGTAAGGGCTGATGGCAATTGGCGAACTAATCAAAGGTTGTTCAACCGGGGCTCCGAAGATGTTGGAGCAACTCCCGGATGCATCAATCTATCTCCGGCATGGTTTCAACAGGGACACGAGGTAGGATCTGATGAGATGGTGATTCCGGCAGTCATACTCACCAATCCCAAAGAATGTGTCCGATCCGGAGGTATCTGCATCATTGAAGGGACCTTCCTGCGAGAATATCCTCAAAGCCATTGCAAGGCCAGCAGCCATCGTGTCCGCGGCACTCAGAGTCATGCATCCTGAGCAGTACTGGGCAGGGTTGAGAACCTTGTCAAACCTTGGAAATATAGCAGTAAGCAAGGATCTGCCACAGATGCCGGAGGCCCTGCAGTACTGGGCATCCGTGTTTAACACCCTCTCCATCATTTCCAATCGGGAAACCCCCCATCATCGAGACCACATGTCCATTGCTGAATGCTTCGACATTCTCACCACCGTGGGGAACTATTCCAATGCTCGGATGACAATGCCAAACCTTCAGCTGGAGTTCAAGTACAATTCCGGCTGTATGATTGCGTTTTCCGGAAAGATTGTGAGACATGGAGTTTATGATGTGGAAGGGGATCGGATTGCTTGGGCATGGTATATGAGGGATGCTGTTCATATTTATGCTGGTGTTCCATCATGTGGATGGGCTAGTGTGGATGGTCCATACAGCGTGTGAAAGATCAAACAAAGAGCAAGCATTGTGACCTATATACATTCCAACAAATGAATACCATGTACCAATTGTGATCCGGACCTCAATACTCAATTTTGAGCATTTCCAAAGTGATATGTGGGCCTGAATAATTTGGATGCAAGCCTCGGTATTCGATAATTGGAACTCAGGACTTGACATATGGGAGTTCCGAGTGCCGGGGTACTTAGTCCCGACACCCGGACCTCAGCACGTGATATTTGAGACTGGGGGAAGATGTATAAATATGCTCGAATTAACATTTGTTATTGCCATACACATTTAACAAAACCCTGAACCACAACATTGTGGACTCCGGACTCGACACTGTTCTGAATACCGAGTTCCGGACGCCCAGGTCCCGAGTCCCAAATTTCGGAGGTCGGGGTTCGGAGACCTGGAGCTCGGCAACTGTGTTGGGTGTCAGGGTATCCAGACTATTGGAGATAGCATGTGTCAGTATTTTGCGTTTCATGGTTTATGTTGGGTGAATATGGAATCGTGGATCAGGGACTCGGTATTCAGAACAGTGTCAAGTCCCAGGTCACGAGCTCTGAGTCCCGAGTGCCGAACCCCGGGTCCCGAGTCCCGAATTTCGGAGTTCGGGGTTCGGCGACCCGGAGCTCGGCAACTGTGTTGGGTGTCAGGGTACTCGGAGCATTGGAGATAGCATTTGTCAGTATTTTAAGTTTCATGGTTTATGTTTTGTGATTATGGAATCAGGTGTCAGGGACTCGGTATTGAGAACAGTGTTGAGTCCCAGGTCGTGAGCTCCGAGTCCCGAGTCCCGAAACCCACACCCAGCAGTTGCCGAGCTCCGGGTCGCCGAACCCCGACCTCCGAAATTTGTGACTTGGGACCTGGGGTTCGGCACTCGGGACTCGGAGCTCTTGACCTGGGACACAACACTGTTCTCAATACTGAGTCCCTGACACCTGATTCCATAATCACGAAACATAAACCATGAAACTTCAAATACTGACAAATGCTATCTCCAATGCTCCGAGTACCCTGACACCCAACACAGTTGCCAAGCTCCGGGTCGCCGAACCCCGAACTCCGAAATTCAGGACTTGGGACCCGGGGTTTGGCACTCAGGACTCGGAGCTCGTGACCTGGGACTTGACACTGTTCTGAATACTGAGTCCCTGATCCATGATTCCATATTCACCCAACATAAACCATGAAACGCAAAATACTGACACATGCTATCTCCAATAGTCTGGATACCCTGACACCCAACACAGTTGCCGAGCTCCAGGTCTCCGAACCCCGACCTCCGAAATTCGGGACTCGGGACCTGGGCGTCCGGAACTTGGATGTGAGATTTTTGAATGCATAGAATATGTTACATCTTGTATACAATGAAGACTGAATGGGACTACACTCCTTTGCCTTTCCTCAATTTCTCTAACATGTCAGTGTACATCTTCACCTCTGCCATCTTGTCTTTGATGCCCTGATCTTGCTCCTCCAGCAATGCTTCCATGCATTCTTTGATGAACCTCAGTCCCATGAGTGGTGGAGTCGAAGTGTTTTTCAACTTCTCTGGAAGTACCAAAGCATCATCCTCAACATTAAGCTGAAACAGATAAGTCATCAATCAAGGTAATTCAGCTAACATCTTACCGCCCAATACTGGTAGTGAGAGACACAGGAAGCCATTATTTCATCCCACTGCCATGGTTGATCAGGGATCCAGTTGTTTCCCCTCCACCATGGACATGTATATGCGAACACAATCCGGGACGGATGTCCTGCAATTGGCTCATCATGAAATGAAAGGAGGTGGAATGAAAAGACGTCGTCTGGAACCGTGTTCCAGGTGAGCATGGGATACAACTTAAGGATATAAGCGACAGGGACCGGAAGAACCGACACGATATTCTGTGAAGCGGAGTACTGCAGGAGTGGTGTGACAAATGTCTGCTCAATTCTTAGCATTGACCAACAAAGTCATCAGGGCAGTGGTAACATACACTCATCTCCCATTGCAGCCCGGCTTTAAAATACCTGATCCGGTCAGCAGATAGACCATTGTTGGCAGCTTCCGTCCGATATTGAGAGATGCATGCATGGATGCACAATCCAGCCATTGCACTTCAGTCAACCACTTGAAATGACCTCTTAGGTCTATGTGTTTCTGGCTAGCAAAGCACCTAGTAGGTGTCTTCTAGGATGGTATTCCCATTATTTTACCCTATGTTCTGGGATGTCCCGGCCCACTCTGAATGCAATATTTGGGCTATCCCTAGTACCCATTTGTGATCTTTCCCAGTCCCATCCGGGATAAATTTGGCATGTCTCTAGGACATCCTGGAGCATTTATCTCATGGGCTTTCCCAACATAAATCAGAGTGATAGGGGTCCTTTTAGAACATTTTGACGGCATTAAAATTCACAATTTGTACATTCATAGAAGGAGTAGTAGTAGGTATTTAAGGGTGATCTATGCGCTTGAACCACAATTTTGAGATATACCACAAAACTGACCCTTGCTAGCATATATAATGTTTGTGAGACGCACTTTTGGGAGGGAGTGGTGGGTGGGTGCAAACCAGTGATAGACGACACTGAGTGCAGTACTAGTTGTCGAGTAATCCAATTTTCTTGTGATTGATGATACTAAGCGAGACAGCGGTGACTGAAATATTGTTTTTCACATAGACCTTGTTCTACGTACGCACTCATTCCTCACACTCACGCAGAACACAATATACAGATGTCAAATAAAATCAGGCCACTGGCCTCATGTGGCCTATTGTTCCAGTGTGTCTTGAAGATGTCCACCTTATCATCGTTCAGAAGAGAATATATGAAATCATCCATTTATCAAGGATTTATATCTAGTATGTAGTTGTCCTATGGTTGAATATCATTGTATAGATGAAAAAATAAACTTGATGTCCCATTGTTTTTTAAAATTGGATATATTCTATTCTAAATATTTTGCCTATGGGAAGTCATCCATTACTATCTGGGCTGTCCCGCTGACCCTAATTACACGGTTTGGGCCCTGCCGCCTACCTCTCTACTACTATCTGGGCTCACCCGCTGACCCTGATTACACTGGTTGGGCTCTCCCATCCACGTATCTACTACTATCTGGGCCTTCCTGCCGACCCTAATTACACTGGTTGGGCTCTCCCGTCCACCTGTCTACTACTATCTGGGCTTACCTGCCAACCCTGATTACACTGGCTGGGCTCTCCCATCTACCTCTATACTACTATCTGGGCTTTCCCGCTCACCCTACTTATGCTCTTACATGCTGGTTTTGCGCCCAGTCAGTCATACTGACAGTCCATGTCATTAAATAACATTGCAGTTTGACTCCCCACCCACTTTGACTACAACTTGCACTGCTCAAATTCTTTCAGCAGCTCAACAAAGCTACATCATCAACAGTTCTACCCACACCAACTGAATGCAGATACGAACAGGTGGTGTCCTAAAGATCCCCGAGCGGTGGGGAAGCATGCTTTCAATCGCTGGAGGAGGATGAGAGCAGCGAAGGTAACAGATGAGTGCAACTTTGTGCGGTGGGAGGCATATGCGATGAAATGCAGGAGCTTGACTTGAGAGTTAGAAGACAATGGGGGTTATTCGGGACAAGCAAATAGATGGGTGATGAACCTGGCACACAACCGCGAAGGCTGCTCATGACCATAGAATGGGTCAGAGTGTCTTGTGGAGGGTTGGGTTGATTGGGGTTTGGATGGCACCTATGTTTCCCGAAGTTGAACATGTGGAATGACAAGCGGGTAAAAGAGGTGACCAGTGGAAGAGGGGGTTGAAATCTAGAAGCAGGCAGCTCGATGTTGATGGTGTCGCAGTCTGCCATCATGATAGCATGAAACGAGGACTTAGAAGAATTTTCAAAAATACTCACCTTCGCCCAAGCTACCTTAAAAAGAGGTCAAAAGCAAGGATTTACGGATCTGGTTAGTGGTGGGATAACAAGTGTTTGAAGAGACTAAACAGCAGTCGGGAAAGATGTGTTCGCGAAGTCTGAAAAGATGCTATTTACATTTGTTACTTCACCAAAATTACCTAAAATCACCGACATGTCTGCTTTGCGTACGGTTAGCGGCTAAGTACATTTTGAGTCCGTTTAGACCTGGTTTCTCCCTCCATTTAGCGTGCGTCTAAAAACTTGTTTCCGCAGTGATTGCTAGTGTGGTAGACTGATTAGTTGCAAGTTCTTTCTGTTGGACTTAGTGAAGCATGACGAGTGTGACTCGGAACTAGCCGAGTGGCTGAAACCTTAAAACGTCGAGACTGATTAGGACGGCGCGCAAAGACTTAGCAACATTTTGATGATATGACCCGCAGTCAGTAGTCATACAATCCGGCGTGTCAGAAATATTAGGATTTGTAGTGTAATGGTTTGCGTGCGTGCGTGCAAGTGCACCGTGTCGATCTGAGTGTGAGTTCGAAGCCACTGCCATGCATTTTAAATTTTCGTGTAATTTCTTTTCTTCAGTCTGCCTCTGACAACAAATCAGATATAGTGCGAAAACCATGATATTAATATTTCACAGGTTTCAGGGCCTCAGTCGGTAGTGTACACATATGATTGCAATATACAAATTCAAACAAAAGGTAGACAGACATGACCTGTATTGTTCCGACACACAAGAGTACTATAATACGAAGAAATGTCAAAGCTTCATCCGCGCAAGAGATAACTGAAGGGATGAGGTACACGAAGTACAACAGCTAGAGAGGTACACGAAGTACAAAAACTTGAGGCGCTACTATGAACAGGCAAGCAAAAGTCACGTTGGATGAGTAGACAGCACAATTCTTGTCCGAACAACGTTAGTAGCGAAACCGCGAAGGTCCATCTTCATAATGAGAGTCACCAGCTCCCCTTACTTGGAACCTCTGATTGTAGTCATTAGCATGATTGTGCCGGCGTGAGTGAGCAGGACGTCGATGATATGAATCATCCTCGCTATGTCCGACAGGAGATGTCTCACGTTGTCTGTGGGTGGGCCGATAGTGCCTTGTGCGAGAGGGTCCATCTCGCTCAGGGTAGACAGGAGGTGAACGTGAATATTCACGGCGGCGGTTTGGAGCAACAAAGTTTCTGTCCTCGCGACGAGGGTAGGGCTCAATTCTAAGCCATTAAGTTAGTATATGTTGGAAGTCGTGAAAGGTAAGACATACTCCATGTCTGCGTCATTACGAGAATTAGTGGGACATTCCTCCATGCGGCGCACGAATGTAGGGTCGACCTGAAGAGGATCAACATTGGATGAAGACGGAATAGCATAGCATTTACCCGTAAAGCTTTCTTCGCCTTAAACGGCAGGCTAGTCTGTTGTCTTCCACCACTGATGGGTTCATCTCTGCTCGTAGGCAGAACAGGGCGAGGTTCACGATCAAACAAATCTAGCGCTTGAGGAAGATAATTTTCCTCGCGGCGATGTACTGCTGAGAAATTCATAGGGGGACGTTGGTTTGATGGCAAGGTTGGGGGGCTCGGAGTGACAGGGGATTCATGATCACTTGGCAGCGTTTCATGAGTCGACCAGCTTGCATAGGACAACATCCAAGGCACTGGTCACCAAGGGAATGTCAAACATCTCCGGCACCTCGTCATCGAGCTGCTTGATACATTCTTGCACAACTGAAATGAGAAAACAAACGATACAATGATAATGTGGAGATGACATACCATCTGGCCAAGCTGCGAACTCGATCTCGGGTACATCGACGTCTAATTCACTTATGACGTCTTCCACGGTGCGGCCCTGACCTTGGTGCTTGCCCTTTGACTTCTTTTTCTCTATCTCGAACAAGCTCTCAGCTTCAGTGCGGAGTTCCACCTCGTAATAGGAATGCGCTTTGCGCTTGATGAAAGGAACGACGAGTAGCTTGAGGTGCTGTGAACTTAGGTTGTGAGGATTGAATTCGGGACCGATAGGGAGGACGTCGTCAGGCCAGTTATTAATCATGAACTTGTACTGGAAAGCATAGTCAAGAAGCTTCCGCCACTGGACTGCTTTGGGTCGATACCCAAACTTCGCTATTTGAGCCGACTTCAGTGAATCGTTGTATGTGGACAAACTTGAGTACTCACAAGTGTGCTCGAGTACCATAATTGGCCATATCCTCCTGTAACGGTCGCGGGGAGCCTCGTTTGGCTTTGAGAGTAGAATCTCATAAGCCCCTAGTCTCCCCATAAACTGCGGCACAGATATATTGTAGCCTTGCGCTCTGTGAATATATCAGAAGGTAGGAAAAACCCAGAAGGATCAGACGTACTTCGTTGCGGTCACGACCCAATCTAAAATTGAGCGAGCATCCAGTTGATGCTCATTGATCAACTTGACTATGAGGTCGGAGCCCGCGACAAAGCCAGACGCCTGTCGAGCAGCCTCGTCTTGTGTTGTATCAAATATACAGCCGATGGCCTCAACTCCTTCAAGGCGAGAATAAGCAGACATCTATATTGAGTCATTAGTCGTAGCTTAGAATGCGCTAAGGAAGTAGATGTACCTTTCTTGCAATATCCTCCCTCATTGACAAGATGGTCTTGGCGCGTGATTGATTGGTACTGTCGCCAGTAACGTTAAAGTTGTGAATTATGTCCCACTGTTCGTTCTCCTTGCCCATCGCATGATAGTGTTTGCATTGACGTTCTTTCCAGTCGATGATAGCTGAGACTCTGGAGTTAGCATCATCTATACCACAGAAATGGGGGACTGACATTCTTTGTCCTTGCGAGGGTAATTATCCATGAACCAGCGTTGGTGGGCATTCCAATCAGATTCTGATTGTGAATGCTTGATGGACAGACCAGCCTCAATGAGAATAGCGCGCGCGGACTTGCCATACTTGGCCCCAATCACCCGAGCTTCTTCTGCTGTTTTCTCTCCAAGTGCCTGAGCCTCACTGATGCTCTCTTGACATAGCCGGCCATGTTTTAAATGGCCTGAGAGTTCTTCTTCATTCTCACTGGGGTCAATGTCCGGCGTAGGGCCAAAGACTATACTGGCTGGAGTGGGGTTGCTGCCATGTGGAATAGATGCATTAACATGCTTCGTGCGAACGGTTGTCGAGTGAGTAGTTGCTGAAGACTTCTTCCTGCACTTAGTAGGCGGGGAAGACGGGCTGTGGTGGTCGAGGTCGAGGTCTTCGCCTGCATCTGACTCATGGGAGGAACCTTGATCGGATGTTGCGGGGCCTTCACAGTAGCTGGTATCCAATGAAGAGGTTTGAGGACCATGGTCGAAACTTAAATTGTAGTTGCCCGTCTTAGCCCTTCGGGGCCGAAGTCTCCTGGCTGCGCACAACAGATGACCATCAGCCCTCCCCACTAAGAGAAAAATAATATAGTACATACCTAGCGGAGTCTCGAGGTCCTCGTTATTTTTGCCATCCTCAGGCTCTTCATCGGCATCCTCGGGCTCTTCATCAGCGTCCTCAGGCTCTTCATCAACATCCTCAAACCCCTCACCGGCACCCTCAGGCTCTTCATCGACATCCTTGGCGTCGTTGTCGCTATCGCCTTCTATGCTGTCTTCATGATGACAACCGTCAGCATTCCCAACCGTATATTAAATGAGATATAGAATACCTGGTGAAGTCTTTTCACGTATGGAGCCATCATTATCCTCATCCTCGTCTTCGTTAGCCTCGCTGTCTTCACGGTCTTCGTTACTGTTATCGTCATGAGCATCATTGTCGCTACCGCGGTTTATATCATCATCTTCATCCATGCGAGAGTCCGTAACCAGCACGTCATCATCAATGACAGATGGATCTATGAAAGGGGTTAGTATAGTGATTGTAGTGAATGCCGTAAATCATTACCTGGGGAATGGTCGCTTTGCAACTGAATTCCAGAAGAGACGGAGCCCGCTGAAGAATTTACATTTCGTTTGCGAGGGCGAGCAAGGATTTTAGCATAGTCTTTAAAGCTCATGCTCGAGGAACGTTGGGGGAGAGGACGAGGTTTTGGCCGGTTACGGTCATCCGGAACAGGAGAGAACTCCTGGACAGCATTTCTTTTGCGCTTATTTTTTGTTCGGCGGGGGGGTTGATGGCAATACCACTGCGTGTGCGCATGACATAGCTGCCAGACACTGTGGAGCCATGAGTGCCAGTATTGGTTGCACCACGACGGGCTGCATTTCTGGTGGATGGTGCCATTGGAACGTAGACGGGCTTGATACTGAGAAAATGGGTGCTTTTTACACGAATGTTAGAA
Organism: Suillus variegatus; assembly: GCA_016647645.1. Classification (NCBI taxonomy): domain Eukaryota; kingdom Fungi; phylum Basidiomycota; class Agaricomycetes; order Boletales; family Suillaceae; genus Suillus; species Suillus variegatus. Next base: position 153,467 of record JABBWF010000082.1, read on the forward strand.
GCAGGCAGCTTGTGAAACACGAAGTCTTACAGCTAGATTTCAAGACTCGAAGTCTTGACAGGACAATAGAAGAGTATAGGAGACTAATGATTATGGGTCAAAAGAAGAAAAATTCTTGTAAAAAACACGAACATTGCAGATTTTAACTGATAGTAAGGCGCCCAATACACATCAAGAAAAAATATTACAAAGCTATAATCCTGCCCAATCGACACCGAAACGAACAGAGTTGCATTGAAAGAACGTCATCAGAATAATGTAATATTCACCACAAAGGATCATATACTAACTTATTGGGGATGGTTCACATTAACAAAGCTTCGAAAATTACGCAAATGAGGGCCCAGATGGGTGATGGGGCGAATACGAGCTCCTCCGGTGAGTGGATGTGATGACATTGAAACTTCCATCTCTGTAAGCCAGCAGGTAAACCACAGGCATACTGTAGATTAAATAAAGTTGCACTGTACCAAATATTCTGATTGGGTGAGAGGGTGCAAATGCTAGCGCCTCTTTCCTAATACAGTAATGGCTGCTCGCTGCGAACAACAGCAAGTGCACGATCCTACTCAAGCATGAGAATAAAGATATCGGCTAGAAATAAAGAACGTACATACATAGCACCAGGCTAACTCCAAACTAGCTTGGTTGTGATCTGTAAAGTGGTAAAAAGCGTCACTGCAACAACTCGAATAGAAAGCTAGGAAAATTACTTCGATTGCTTGGACCTCGTTCTCGAGACCACTGATATCAGTGTAACTTCGAGTGAGATCCTTGTCCAAGTTCACGACGCTGACCAGTGGACAAAACTCTTGATCGAATTGTAAGAATCAAGGCTACTTTTGCATACCCCAGCCTTTCGTTATCTGTTGTAAGTAGAATGAATCGATTACATTAATGTAAGATGGGGGGAGGACGTACTGATCGGTAGTTAGAATACGAAGTTTTGAGGCGTTCAGACGATCAAAAAGAATAAAATTGCTGGACATGCGCAAAGTTCGCAGAGGATGAATAGACATTGGCGCATTTTTGAGGCATCCGACTCGTAGTCAGACAGCCAGACATTGCTGGATGACGCGAAGTCACCCAGGCAAAGCTTGTCTGCCTTGAAGGCAGACCACGCGATGAGGCCAGTCGTTGTCATTGAGGTGGAGGCAAGGGTAATGATGTCGATGAGGTGGAGACTAGGGTAAATGATGAGGAGGTCGATGAAAAGCCCTGCATACAATCAATTAGAATAGAATTAATGGACACATACCTTTGTGGAGGATGGATCGATATGGGCGAAGTGTTGAGGCAGTACCGTAGGACCGTAATCTGACTCGTAGTCAGACGGCCAGATAGCACTGGATGATGCGAAGTCACCCAGGCAAATTGTCTGCCTCGAAGGCAGACCATACAATGAGGCCAGAAGATATGAGGTGGAGAGATGGGGGCAAACGATGAGGCCAGATGATGAGGTGGAAATGGGGTAAACGATGAGGCCAGACGGCATTGAGTGGAGATGGGCATTATGGGCGCAAAGTTGATGAATTACTAAAATTGTCGAAATCGGAAGGGCCTTCCCAGGCTTTCGCCTGGGCTTTCCCACTCTAGGTAAGGGCTTTCCCACACTGATTCAAGGTGTGGACTTCACACTTTGAAGGTTGAACAACGCCAAAGTCCATTTCCTCCCTCATTCTCGACACTCTGCATCGCGGCGGTCAACATTCCCCAACCTCTATAGTCTACCTTCGTGGTGGGCGTACTGTGAGCAGCAACTTCGTGTTGCTTGCTCCTGTCGATTGCTTAGACTTCGGTTGGCAGTCTTGTCTTCCACCAGGCAGTATCTTGCGATCACCACCACCACTGTCTTCGACCGCCACAGTTGTTCTTCCCCCCAGTAATTTCTTATAATGTAAGTATTGTCTTGCCACCACCACCACAATTGTCTTCAAGCGCCGGCATTGTTTTTCCACAGCCAGAACTGCGTTCCACAACTAGGAATTGTCTTAAACCGCCTGATCTGTCTTCAGCCGCTAGAACAACCTTCTGTCCGACTTGACTGATTCATCTTCACGCTGTTGCAGATATACTGATCTTGTTCAAGACTACTGCAGACCTCCATAGGTAAGTACATTCGTTATATTTGGTCACGCTATCATGGCTGACATTGGGTCTTTAACCAGACTCTTCTCGCTCAAGACTCCTGTCGCCCTTTACAGTAAGTTTCTTTACTACTTTGATTCATGCTATCATTACTGACATCTCGCCATCATCAGATTTCTCTCCAATCTTTCAAGACTCTCTTACTATCGGTAAGTACATTCGTTATTTGGTCACGCTATCATGACTGACATTGGGTCTTTAGCCAGACTCTTCTCGCTCAAGACTCCTGTCGCCCTTTACAGTAAGTTTTTTTACTACATTAATTCATGCTATCATTACTGACATCACGCCCTCATTAGATTTCTCTTCAGTCTTTCTTCAAGACTCTCTTACTATCTGCCTTCATGGTAGCGTTTAAATCAGCAGTGACTTCGAGTCGTTGTTTGATTTAAATTTCCTTCCTCAGTGACTGCGAGTCGCTGTGTGTTTCCCCATCCTCGATATCACTGATCCCCGGAGCTACCATCATGTCGATTCCTGTCTTCAAGCCGTTCATGCGTGATGGCGACCGTGCGTTTTAGATTCTTCATACATCTACTGCTCTTGACTGACTGACGTTCAGGTTACCTGACTGCCACTGATGCTTTCTGTGTGGCTACATATGCCCACCGAGTGATCACGACTCCTAACATGAAATTCATTCCTCAACCCTTCAACAACTGAATCCGATATCATTCAAGCGCGCGCAGACGGTAGATATTGGGCCCTGGATCCCTTCCAGTGGCCACAGATGTATGATGACTTGTACGCTCGAAGTTTTGCAATCCCTCGCTGGGAAGCCTATGCGGACGACGCAAGCATGACGTACGCATGGTTCAAACCAACTTTCTCAAGTGACTTCATTCCCCTTTCCCCCAGCAATCTTTTTGGTCAGCTCAAGACTGACATTGTCGGCCATCTCAAGCGATTGTACGAGAAGGCCAACACGCGGGTTAGCAATTACAAGGTTGCTAGGATGCACAAGGAGGATCATGTTGTTGGGTGGGTGCATGCGATGCGCGCTGTCTACTGAGCGCTTCCAGCAAGCCATGGCCTGGCGTGACATTGTCATAATCAGTTGCTGAATATCAGCACCGGTTTCTCGATATCTGGGCAGTTCTAGATTACTACGAAATTATCGAGCCCCGCATGCGATTCGTCGACACTACGCATAAGGTTGACCCTAAATGGATGGGTTGTTTCACTGAAGATGTCGCTATCGCCACAAAGGTGCACTGCTGCTGGAGTTCCTGTCTGGCTTATCTGCGATGCCAGACTTGTCAACTCCAACATGAACATCATCAAAGTCGTTTCCTTCACACCACCCTGATGACCTCGTCATCGGCATGTACCACGATCCCATCAAACTCTTTGCTCAACCATTCGACATCATCACCAGAGGTCCCAATAATCGCCGGCATCACGAGGCTGCTCGTCAGCCATATTCCAACTTTGAGAAGTTGCCGGTTCCAAAACCCCAAGTGGAACAGCTGGTAACGAGGGAGTCATTGGTAGGAAAGGCTCATGTAGACAAAGGGAAGGCCAAAATGAATGCCAAGCCTGCGCCGTGTAAGTTCAGTATTCTTATTCCATGGTTGTTGTGTCTAATTAATTCGTCAGACAATGCAACCGCTCCCCGTCAAAATAAAGTTGTTTCTGGCCGTGACAAGTGGTCTGATATAGATCACCCTTTCATGCCGCCAATGAATTCTTTCTTCAAGATAGCGTTGGAGGAAGCGAAGAAAGAATTCCTCCGTATCAAGCATCCCAGATACAAAATGGACGATGGTTACTCGCTTCCCGATCCAGGGTTATTCGTTAACAGTTCTTTCCCAGCAATCCTTGGTGAAGTACCTTGCCAACTGGCTGACATGCCGCCCAAGTTGGATAGAACGTGTCTATGACGAAAGGCCTCGACCCCTTCCTCGTGCCCAGAGCTGGCGTGATTTCTTGATATCTCAGCACGCTCAGGATCCTTCGAACATGCAGACCTCCGGCAAGACCAGCAAGTCGAAAGCAGCGACTGCTTTACTTTTCCAAAAGGAAGTTCCGGTACTGCGGGCCTTGTGGGCAGCACCCACAAATGTTCACTGGCGTGGAAAGGACATAGCCATTTCCACGCTCGACAATCCCCCCGCAGATCTCGCACGCCAAATCGTGTATGAAATCTGCGAGCAAAGTTTCCGATATGAACTTCTCGACCTGGATGAACATCTTGGGCGCGAAGCACGTAAGGACAAGGAGGCGAGGAAGGAAAGGATGGAGCTTCTTCGTAGCATTTTCCCGTCGAAGTCGTTGAAAGTTTGGAACAGGGATTTGCCACAAGAGAACGACGGACTCAATGCGCCATCTTTCGCCGCCGCTTTACCATATTTCGAAAGTTTCCGCAAGGTGTTGTCAACGTGGGAGCACTTTCCCGAGTCCCTCAAACAACCTTTTGATGCTACCGGACGTGAGCACAACATATGGATGGGGATGAAGGAATGCTGTCTGTTCTACATTCAGTCTTATTTCGACAATACTGGCTGTCCACCTATTGTTCCTCACTTACTGTATTTGGTCGCCTAGATGTTGATGCTGTGTGCTCGTTTCCCATTGCAATGATTGTGCTCTTATGGATTTAATGTACATATACCCCCAATAGTCAATAATTTGTATACCATCATGTGTCACTAATGCTGTTTCATCCCTACTGGACTTTGTCATGGTCAAACAGGTTATCTTAGACATCAACATTTATTTTCCCCATACCACTAACATTTCAGTTTCACAGAACAGAGTGTACATGAACAGGTAGAGTTCCTTCCTTCACGTTTGCTAGCCCTCATTTGCTCCAAAGGTTCATCGACGTATTCGCCCACTTTTTCATTTTTGTATTCGACGTAAGTTTGGGACTTTGGGTTCCTCTGAGCGTTCAGTAGTTGACTTTGTGTCGACGCTGACCTTAGTGCGGGCTTCATGCTTGCCTTCGACTATCTCGTAGTCGACTTCGTGTTGACACCAACCTTAATGCGGGCTTCGTGCTTGCCTTCGACTATCTTGTAGTCGACTTCGTGTTGACACTAACCTTGACGCGGGCTTCGTGCTTGGCTTTCAATATCTCGCTATGGTCTCATCCAACCCTATCGCTGGGCCGTCCACTCCAACCTCTCACAATACGCAGCACAAACTCGTCACTTCTTCAATGGCGAAGAGGAGGCGGCGACCGCAGCAAAGCAGCAACTTTCATCTTCCTATAGCCCCCCCACTACTCGTACTTCCCGGAAGAAAACGCCTTACACAACAATCACTCAACAATCCAGGAAGGTCACAGCAGCAACAGCCTTTCTGCGATGCCGATTCTGCTAACCAGCATGATAGCCCATCCACTGGGAATATTTTAGACCGTGAAGAACGCTCGTCTTTCTACAACTCACTACACTACATCTCCGATGCTGATTCAATCCTACCTTCCCGCTCGAATGGCCGCCAAAAGAAGATGAATCAGTGGCGACGCTGGACAACCGAAGTCATTCCTTCCTTGATCGCTCCATACCTTGCATACTTGCGCAAATCGACCTCTCTTCGCGATCGAATTGAATTGCAGCCAGACGAAGTTGCTGCCTTTCAGTGCAAATCCTCTTGTTGACGGAGGGTTCTCGAGATCACTTGCGTACTCTTCAATTGTATGTCTCTCTTATTACCCGAGTTATTGGTTGGCTGATAATATCGTAGATATCGAGATATTACGAATTGATTGCTGCGCTTGCGCGCCTGCTCCCCTTCAGCTCCTGTCTCGCGGTTACTTTGCCTGCGCTCCCATCGCTCCTTCCCTCGCTGTCGACCTTCAGTTGCTGGAACTTGTCAAGACGTTGTTCGTACATATCACTCCCAACACAACTGCTTGGTGCGAAACACTCGAGGTCTTTCTGGCTGGCCGCGGGTATCACCTTACCACCAAGGTGAGTCGAGCGCCTTTACTGAGTTCTGAAGGATCAATATCTTTATAGGATAATCTTCGTCGTCGGTTTGGTAACGCTTATCATTGGTACTCTGTACTCTGCATGAGTGCTGAAGATCAGTTGTCCAATCTCATTGGAACTCATCGCCCACTTTCACCGCCGTCGACTGAGGGACTAACGCGTCCAAGTGACTATCTAAGGTCTCATTGTCCGATTTGTTTTGGCTTGGATGATTGGCGAAAAAGTAGAACCCTTAATCTCAAGTAAGTTGTTTTGAATATTAGGAACTAAAATAATTCTTAATTATACAATAGACCTGACGTCCATACTTGTATTGACGCGTGTTTCACTCAAAAACGCTCAGCGGACCAACGCGGGGGAGGGCCAGATCCCTCAAACCCAATCAGATCAGTTTTCCTGTCGGATGATGAGGTGACATCGATGGAGGTCCATGTGCGGAGTTGTCGCGGCAGACCCCTTGATCGGAGTTGCAAGAGAAAGCGACCTGCAGCCACAGAAGAGGAGGGGGATGACTACGAGGATGGCATGCGAGTCCCGACCTCTGTGCTAGATGGTTGCGGTGAATCTTTTCTTGCCGCTGATGAGAAACGCGAAAAGGCTAGCACCCAATTTTTTGCAGATACAGGGGTGATGGCCATGTTATGTCGGCACGATCGTGTATTATGGCTCGCCAACATGACGTCGGCGGGAGAAAAGCAGCACTACGCTCTTGCTTTGATCAAGAAGCTTTTCGACAATCTCCCTACCGATATGACCGTTGGCCTCTTGTATGACATTGGCTGTCAGCTTCATCGAAGTTGTCTCAAGTACCTGACTCCTCGATGATGCGGTTCTTCGCCGTATAACTTTCGCGATATCAGTCTTCCACGCTTACGGCCACCAATGGGCATGTCAAATTATATACCATCCTCGCAAGTGTGAAGGCTTTGGCCTTTCGGATGGAGAAGGTTGTGCAGCGTTTATGGAGTGCGCTCAAACACCTTATTGCTCCGCTACGCAGTTTCTGGGGTGAGTGTTCTCTGTTTCGAGAATGGTTGCATACGGGCTATAGCCGCTCATGACCATATTGACCATGGTCGTATTATTCATTCACCCCTGACTATAAACTACATGTTTGCTACTTACTGACCGCCTTTTCAGTTTCATCAGCGACTTTTTGTCCTCGACACTCAAGTCCGGCACCTAGATAACAAGAACCTTAGTTTATACGGCAACTGGTTGAGCCGGAGGTGGAATAACTGCATCAAGAAGAAGAGTACTGCAGCACAGGCGCTACGTGAGCTTTCAGTCGATGAGACCTGTGTACGACAGGAATGGAAATCGCAAGTTGAATATCAGACGAAACCCCTGCCTCGTAAGTGCTACTGTTCGTGATGTACGATTACAATATTGATGCACGTTATCTCGACAGGAAGATCGAAGACAAATAATGACGAGGAAATTTCAAAAATTCTCTCCCTTGAGAAATCTCTCGTTGAGATTGATGGAGCGTTGCGACGCATGGAAACGCAACTTTGTATGGGAAACGTCGATAATCTCACTGAACACAACCTTCGTCTCATTGAGGAGCGCGCTCACCGATCAAGAGTCACAGACACTTTGAGCCGCTGGAAGACATGACTTGGCATCAGTCAGCGCACCCGTCTAGAACAACTACGTCGCAATGTATATCTACAAGTCCGTTTAGACGCTCAAGCTCTTAAAACGCGTATCCGCGAACGACTTCGACAGCGCAAGTTCGAAATTGAGAAGCTTGAACGCTCTTACAGGCAAACTGTGAACGGTACTTATATTCTAAGTTGTACATATGGACCTCAACTGACTGCACTTTTTTGTCACAGAGCGCAAGCTTAATTTTCATGTGGATGCCGCAATCCAGCGACGCAATCCTACCATACGAAAGCTCGTGTCCTCATACAATAACCTATGTACAGATCTTAGCGCTCTTATCAGACAGCGCCGCAGTCCTCCGAATGCTATACCACCTAACCCCATCTCTCCTATCGGTATTTTTGATCTTGATATTGATGCTGACATTTGGGAGGACGTTGGACTCAACGATGTCGTGCTGGACCCCCCTGATTGGTTAGCTGATGAGGTCACACGTGCTGCGATCAAACTGTTGCTTGAGATTGACCGATGCAATGAAGAAGAGTCTCGTGTCAAGGTTGAGCGCTGTGCTCTGCAAGAGTGGGCGATTCTTGAGTGGGATGGTCTACAGAGGGCCCGTGCACATGCAAGTAAGTTTTTTTCGCACCTCACTAATATTCCATGCTGACTTTCGAAGACGATGATGAAGTAATCCTCTATCACATGAATTGCCGTGCTCGACAGTTCATTGTCCTTGTACTGGGGTGGCAGACGAAGGTTTGTCCCATTCCATATGCGTGGCCTATGCCTGACTGTTGGGGGCCGTCACAAACCGAACTTGCTAATGGGACACCTGTGGTGTACCCTGATGTCCATGATGATGAAGATGTCGAAGATGATGTATGGGACGATGGAGATGACTGGGAATCTGACATTGGCTGTGGTGATGAGGAGCTTATGGACGTCTTAGAAGATATTGCATTAGCAGACCAGTATAGAGGGCAAGAGGTACATGACATCGAGGATGACTATGTAATTCATGAATCATTGATAGATAGCCCAACAAAACATGTTAGATTTAATTCGTAGTACTCTAGTTGTGCTGAACAATCTAAATCTTACAAGTAAAACATAACTGGGACTTGATATGAGAGAGGCCGAGAATGTATACATCATGTGATTTGAACATTGTCGAGAATTTCCAAAGGAGCCTTGCAAGGGACCCCTCTTGAGGTTAATTGAGGGGTTGCAAGAACACCCAAAATCTGTCCAAGTTAATTGGAAAGTATAGGATTTTCGGTAGGTTGAAACACGGTGAATCAGTTGCAAACTTGTAAAGTACTACACAAGAAATCTACTATTGTATGTACACCGACATTTTAAGGTTTCAGCCACTCGGCTAGTTCCGAGTCACACTCGTCATGCTTCACTAAGTCCAACAGAAAGAACTTGCAACTAATCAGTCTACCACACTAGCAATCACTGCGGAAACAAGTTTTTAGACGCACGCTAAATGGAGGGAGAAACCAGGTCTAAACGGACTCAAAATGTACTTAGCCGCTAACCGTACGCAAAGCAGACATGTCGGTGATTTTAGGTAATTTTGGTGAAGTAACAAATGTAAATAGCATCTTTTCAGACTTCGCGAACACATCTTTCCCGACTGCTGTTTAGTCTCTTCAAACACTTGTTATCCCACCACTAACCAGATCCGTAAATCCTTGCTTTTGACCTCTTTTTAAGGTAGCTTGGGCGAAGGTGAGTATTTTTGAAAATTCTTCTAAGTCCTCGTTTCATGCTATCATGATGGCAGACTGCGACACCATCAACATCGAGCTGCCTGCTTCTAGATTTCAACCCCCTCTTCCACTGGTCACCTCTTTTACCCGCTTGTCATTCCACATGTTCAACTTCGGGAAACATAGGTGCCATCCAAACCCCAATCAACCCAACCCTCCACAAGACACTCTGACCCATTCTATGGTCATGAGCAGCCTTCGCGGTTGTGTGCCAGGTTCATCACCCATCTATTTGCTTGTCCCGAATAACCCCCATTGTCTTCTAACTCTCAAGTCAAGCTCCTGCATTTCATCGCATATGCCTCCCACCGCACAAAGTTGCACTCATCTGTTACCTTCGCTGCTCTCATCCTCCTCCAGCGATTGAAAGCATGCTTCCCCACCGCTCGGGGATCTTTAGGACACCACCTGTTCGTATCTGCATTCAGTTGGTGTGGGTAGAACTGTTGATGATGTAGCTTTGTTGAGCTGCTGAAAGAATTTGAGCAGTGCAAGTTGTAGTCAAAGTGGGTGGGGAGTCAAACTGCAATGTTATTTAATGACATGGACTGTCAGTATGACTGACTGGGCGCAAAACCAGCATGTAAGAGCATAAGTAGGGTGAGCGGGAAAGCCCAGATAGTAGTATAGAGGTAGATGGGAGAGCCCAGCCAGTGTAATCAGGGTTGGCAGGTAAGCCCAGATAGTAGTAGACAGGTGGACGGGAGAGCCCAACCAGTGTAATTAGGGTCGGCAGGAAGGCCCAGATAGTAGTAGATACGTGGATGGGAGAGCCCAACCAGTGTAATCAGGGTCAGCGGGTGAGCCCAGATAGTAGTAGAGAGGTAGGCGGCAGGGCCCAAACCGTGTAATTAGGGTCAGCGGGACAGCCCAGATAGTAATGGATGACTTCCCATAGGCAAAATATTTAGAATAGAATATATCCAATTTTGAAAAACAATGGGACATCAAGTTTATTTTTTCATCTATACAATGATATTCAACCATAGGACAACTACATACTAGATATAAATCCTTGATAAATGGATGATTTCATATATTCTCTTCTGAACGATGATAAGGTGGACATCTTCAAGACACACTGGAACAATAGGCCACATGAGGCCAGTGGCCTGATTTTATTTGACATCTGTATATTGTGTTCTGCGTGAGTGTGAGGAATGAGTGCGTACGTAGAACAAGGTCTATGTGAAAAACAATATTTCAGTCACCGCTGTCTCGCTTAGTATCATCAATCACAAGAAAATTGGATTACTCGACAACTAGTACTGCACTCAGTGTCGTCTATCACTGGTTTGCACCCACCCACCACTCCCTCCCAAAAGTGCGTCTCACAAACATTATATATGCTAGCAAGGGTCAGTTTTGTGGTATATCTCAAAATTGTGGTTCAAGCGCATAGATCACCCTTAAATACCTACTACTACTCCTTCTATGAATGTACAAATTGTGAATTTTAATGCCGTCAAAATGTTCTAAAAGGACCCCTATCACTCTGATTTATGTTGGGAAAGCCCATGAGATAAATGCTCCAGGATGTCCTAGAGACATGCCAAATTTATCCCGGATGGGACTGGGAAAGATCACAAATGGGTACTAGGGATAGCCCAAATATTGCATTCAGAGTGGGCCGGGACATCCCAGAACATAGGGTAAAATAATGGGAATACCATCCTAGAAGACACCTACTAGGTGCTTTGCTAGCCAGAAACACATAGACCTAAGAGGTCATTTCAAGTGGTTGACTGAAGTGTTTCAGTAGGATAATGTCAGGCCTATATTGTAATCATATGTATGTACTTGTAGAACACTCAGCCAGTGCTGCACAGGGTGAAGCAATATGGGTCTGTAGGCAAGTGGATCATGTAGCTACATGTACATAATATGAAGGCACTGAAAGAGCCGAGCAAGGGCCTGGAACGGACGGTTTTCAACTCTGCCACCATCCATTTCATCGGATATATACTACCATGCCTCGAAGTGAATCTCCTATGAGTGTCCCCTGGCAGACCAAGCTTCCCCTGATCAAGGCAGAAATTGCAGTCCTTCAGGCCCATCTGGAGGACTGGAGGTCTGTCAAAGGCAAACAACGACACCTGGTATTGAAGGCTGTACACAAGGAAGCTTCCCTTCAAGCTCCAACTCGGGACAAGACCTTGTTGAAAGCAAGAAAAAAGGTATGATCTAATGTATGATACATCAGTGTGATGGCTAATTATTTTTAACAGCAGACATACAAGGAGTGGTTGTACAACCAATGTCGACGTAAAGCTCCGAAGCCTCTTGTGAAATATGGCAAGAAATGGACAGCTCACCGGGTATTAGTGGAGCAGAACAAGGCTCTGATTCGACAGGAGACTGGAGATATGCCTGGGAGTGAGGCCATGATTGCCAAGTGGCCAGAGGCTACCAAGACAGTGCTCGCCGGTCTGTCGGCTGAGGAGAAGGAAGAGGCAAATGTTCTTGCAGATAAGTGGAACAATGAAGCCGCTCCTCCTGAAGTCCAGGGCAATCTCGCCGAAAACAAAGGGGCCGACATGATAGAGCATTTCGCCACTGAAATGTTCAAACAGGCTGTGATGAGGGTATTTGTGATGTCGGCATGGAGGGACAGCAGAGGCAAACTGATGTTAGGAGCATGAGTGTGGTCTTAAGCGGATTTCTGATCAGACATCTAATTTCTGATCATAGACATGACCACAATGATCAGTGTGGTGCCGCCAAAAGCTTCATGAAAACAAGGAATTGGGAGGAGATATTCATGCCGGAATGGCGGCAATATGCTGGGGAACAATTCGGTGAGGCACTAAGCTTCCGGTCTTCATTACCGTCCTAACACCTAGCAATGATCAGATGTCCAGGATGATGATATTCCACAGGTGGTCACCTCCAAGAAACATGTGCCTCGTAAGCTCCTTGAGTTGGAGGAAGACAATGATGGGTTGCCGATGCTCCCCGAAACCAAGGGTTTGAAATGCAGCGAACAGCAGCACATCATTCGGTCTTTCTTGACAAAACATTACCGTAGGTGGATGCTTCATTCACAACATTCACCGGTATGAACATTTCACAGGGATGTGCATAGGAACAGAGAAAGTCAAGGTGGCGGTGCCCTGGGGTGACTTAATCAAGAATCAATCTGATTTTTTTGACGGCACCTACTGGCCGGCAGATATTCAGGTGGTAGAACCTTCCAAAATGGACAAAGCAGGTGCCACTGCTCTATTGGATTTCTGGTATGACCAGCAGCAAAAGAAGCTTCGTCCCATATTCTGTTTCAAAGCTTGGAAAGACACTGACGGCGAAATGGAGCCGCCAGCCAAGGCTTATCAGAAACTCATCCGCCGCAAGATGGCCCACCACGCTCCCAAGTCGGCGAAAGCTTCGAAACAAGCCCCAAAACATGTTGAGGATACCGAGGAAAGCTTGGATGATAGGGAGGAGGAGTATCAGTCTGATGATGGTGAAGGAGTTATATCCGACCATCACAGGGAGCCGTTGGCCAAGTCTGACCAGACAGTCATATGCCGGTCTAGTCACCGCAACACCAAGGCCCATGCTGCGCTCACTGAGGAAAGCTTGGATGAAAGGGATGATGGAGAGGAAGCATCAATGTCCAAAGTCAGGGAACAATCACCGCCGGCATCGGTATGTGCCTGCCAAAATTCTGACAAAATGCTGATGCGGCGCCGCTTTGTTCCCTGTCAGATAATTCATTTGTCCACCAGGGCGACAGTAGTGAGGCCTACCAAGGTCTGCAGCATTGTAAATAAGCTGCCGGCCCCAAAGACTCGGAATGGGCCACTGCCCAAGGCTGCCAAGGTCACAAACACCGAAATGGAACTAACATTGGTACCAACAACACGTTCGGGGAAGCGGCACGGCGCGCCGGCCATTAGTGATACGCCGGCCAAGAGAACAAGGAGCAGAGTGACTTTAGTTGAACCTGCAAAACCAAGACGGGGTAGAAAGTGATCCAAATACTCAGCAATAGTGGTGGAATTATATAACCAGTATGATGATTGTATGAGACATAGTACCAGCGGCGCCGCCTATTGGAACATGACAGAGCGGTACTTCAAGTCAAATCGCTCCGGAAGTTGGAAATCGAGCTGTATAGTCGCACATTGGAAAGACCGGTGTGAGCGGTACTTCAAGTCAAATCGCTCCGGAAGTTGGAAATCGAGCTGTATAGTCGCACACTGGAAATACCGGCAGTGGAAAACCATATTCATTGCTATATGGCAGAACAGATTGATTTTCATATCAAACTACAACAAAACAGCAATTCAATCATTGTTACATGAAAACTATCTACTGCCTGGCGCCGCGCCGCTGATGGTGTCTCCACCGGTACGTGAGCTGCCGGCGATGGCATTTGCAGACAGGCCGGCAGCTCGAGCACCCAACATGGAACCGTTGGAGATGTTAGCAACTGATGACGGCAAGTTGAGATACAGTCCTTCCATGTTTTGCATCTGACCCATGCTGAGGGGCACCATGGGTTGACCGGCGCCATACATGGGGTTGGCAAGATACAAAGAGTTTGTGAAAGGGGAAGACAATGAATGAGGCTGGCTGGTGAGACGTTGACAAATGGCATTGTAGGCATCCTGAAGGGCTGCCGCCGCGCGTTCTTGCTGCCCCAATTGGTCTTGAGCACGCCAAAGTTGCTGATCCCTAGTGCTTGATTCTCCTCTCAACATCTTGACTTCGTCATGCAATGCCACTACCTCCACCCGCAGGCCCTGCAACTCATGAAGCGCCGCATCCTGAGCTGTGATCCTGGCTTGTAGTGCCTTCAACTGAGCTGCAGCGGCAATGTTCTCAGCATAGAGGTCAGTAATTGTCGTCCGGAGGTTGGTGGTATGGTCCCGAAGAGCTGCATTCTGGGCCGTGAGATCCGCCGAGTCTTGCATGACCTCCAACATCATTCCCTCCAAGACCTTGGTGAGCCCATCGCCTGATTCATCCAAATCCAAGTCCATTGTTTGCTGGGCATGTGGGGGGTCCAGCATGGAGGATTCTGACTGCTGGGCTGGTGGTGCTGTTTCACTGTCTAGGGTGGCGATGGGCGGCACTGAGGTGGCAGGCGACGGCGATGCGGCGTGCAGTGGAGGCAATGCGGTATCGGTGGCATCGGGAATATCGTCATCATCGACTACCATATCTGATTCAAGTCAGCAATATCACATGTAGAATAATATCAAATTACCTTCTGCTTGTGGGCGGTGGTGTGACTGAGATCTTGTGCGGCCATGTTCACCAGGTCCGGCTTTGGCAAGGGTGCACCTGAGTTTTTGCCAGGCGCACCGGCCACATGCTTTAAGTGTGGCGCCGGTGACGCCAAACCCTTCTCAACAAATGGCGCTCCTTGATGTGAAAATCAATACACCTGGCATTGAGAATTTATTTGAAAGACTTACGCTTTGATGCACCCATTGCAAGGCGGATCAAGCTCCGAACCATCCAAGTACTGCTGTATGTCAGCACATCTAGCAACTTGGAGCAATGAACTCACTGATTTGCTGTTCTCCTTCGGCGAGATAACCTTCGGCGCATCATTTGTCGCCGACTCGGGAACCACTTTGGGACGTTTTGTTGTCTTTGTCTAATAAGTGAAATTAAATACATGTGAAAACATCAACACAACTACATACCTGGATTATGGCAGTTTCACCAACTTGTGGTGGGGCAGCGCCTGCCGTTGGCGGCGAAGTGGTATTGAACCCTTTTCGTCTCTTCTGACCATGAACTTGCTGACCTCGATTGACACCGCCTTCATTCTCTGCAGACACTACTTCCTTCACTTTACCTTTCTGGGAGGACGAATATGCCGGCGGTGAATCCCCCCGCGTACCACCTTTGTGATTGCCCTTTGTCTCACACACCGCTTGAGACCGCTTGGGCATTGGCTTTGGCCTGGGCTTGGCCTTCGCCGGTGCCGGTGCCGGCGCAGCGGCAATGTTGCCATCGCCGGTGCATTCATTTGTCGCCGCTGTTGGCTGGCGCTGGGGCCTGACAACGGTAATGATTTGCGCCTTCTCCTTCATTGGATGGCGCTGGATTCATGGATCGTTGTCCCTGATGCTGGCCCACACAGGAGCGCTGGTGAATGATTGTTGCGCCGCATCCAGATGCTCCTGCATCTCCATGGCTGCTGAAAGCAGGCCCGGCGGGATTAACGTCGCTGTCATGCCATGGGCATTGAATACCATTGACTATGTGCAGTCAACACAGCCCCCGGCCTTGTTATTTTTATATCACTCACCAGTAGATCTGCAATTTCAATAGCCAATTTGAGGTGACCAGGATGACCATCCCTCAAATTTGCCCCTTTCTCCACAATTGTCAATAGCTGCTCTGCAGCCTCACCCATGGCAGCGTTGGAAACTTCAGCAGTAGGCATGGTGTGGAGGATAAATGCAAGATGGGAGATAACGGCACTGAAATGGTATCTATATGTAGTGAAAATTTGAATTCAGTTGCTTCTCAGCACCGAACACGTGGCAAGGGTGTTTGAGAATCACGTGTTCCGGTTTTCGCCGACTTGACAATGCATTGTGGGGTTCCAGAATTTCAACTTCTGCGGTCCACACCCAATTCAGATATATAATCAGTTCATAGAACCCTCTCAACTCTGCATTGTTCCCAACACATCCCATGTCCCAATCATACCATTCAAAAGTTCGATTCGAATCTCCCATGTCAACCGATGAATCTACATCCAGTAGTGAAGCTGGATCTCCGGTCAACCCTCGTGAGTTGATCGTTCAACCTTCGGCGATGCACCTTCCTAACTCCCGATTAGGTTTTAATTTAGGCATGGCTGTCCCGGTGGCACAGCCACTGCCAACGCCGCGGTTCAACTTCGGCATGAATGTTGACTTGCCCACCATGCCACCACCCGCCGCACCTCCCATGCCGAAGTTCAACCTCGGCATGGATCTTGACTTGCCTGCAGCAGCACCGTCTGCTGCACCTCCCGCGCCGAAATTCAACTTCAGGCATGCATTTGGGCATTCCTGCCGCCTTGGCGCCTCCATCACTGGCGGTACACACCCCGCAGCCTTTCAACCTTGGGTTCGACCTTACTCTGCCCGCACTGGCGCCAGCCCCCAAGCCATTCAACTTGGGGTTCAATGTTCCCGTTCAGGGCAAGACGGAGCCAGCCCCCAAGCCATTCAACTTGGGGTATAATCTTCCCGTCCAGGGTGCGACGCCGATTGCCACAGCAGCGCCCACCGCATCACAGCCGTTCAACCTTGGCTTCAACGTCCCGCTGGCAGTCGCTCATCCCGCCCCACCGGCAACAACATCAAGGTGTGTGGGATATGACCTTGACAATAGATGTAAGTGACACCATTTTCCTCATAGTCAGTATTGACCATCCTTTACAGCATTTAAGTTTGGATGTGAGCCTCTCGCTCAAATTGAGGGGTGGCAACCCGAGCTCATCACAGGCGCCGCAATCCCCGCAAGAGCCCTCACTGCATGCACCGTCGCCGCAATCCACGCCGCAAGTGCCCTCACCGCAATTCTCGCCGCCTCCAGCCTTGCCAGCTGCAATCGCCAATGCATCACCAGGGCCGTCCATGCCTCGTGCATTGGCTGACACCGCTGGCTGTCTGGAACAGCCCACACTGAAATCATTGGTGGGTGATGCCGAACGTGCGGCAATTGATATTGTTCACCGCCTTGGAGGTGAAGAATGTAAGTGTATTTTGCATATACCTTGCGCCGCATGCTAATATATCGTAGTTGATCATCTGGCCACAATGATGGTTGGCGGCTGCTTTGAGCCCAGGAGATGATATTCGGGATCCCAAGCCAGATGAAGTTCTGGAGAGCAACAAAATGATGCTGATGGCATTCTGTGAAAGCAGAGACCAGCTCAGTAGGATCTTCAAAGATCTGATCAGCCTGCACCACCTTGCGCAGCTCCATGAACAGTGTTCTTCCCTCGGTGGAATCCTTGTTGCATGAAGTTGACATTGCAGAGGCTGCGTCCGGCGAAGAAACTGACTCTGTTGATTCCATGTAGATTGGTCAATAGTTATAGAATGTACAATACTATCTGATTGTTGAATACTGTATCTAGAAATCTCATGTTGGCATACACTAGTCTGCCGGATAGCTGTGAGAGTTGAACAATGGAGGATTACCGGCGACGCCATGGTGCCTGCATTAACACGCCGGTCTGCTGTCTATTAATCATATTTAAACTACTTCTATAGAGCATGGTCGACCAGTGACCAGTACCTAGAGTAATCCGCCCTTGGGATATCCACAAATGCATGAACATCATCCCTCATGTACCATATCCAGGCTGTTCGGTCGCTGTCTGCCATGTCCAATCCATGTCTGATGATTTGGACTGATCCGGCGACCATAGAACCTGTTGGGTAGTCGCTGTCAATCCCTAGATTTGGCATCTTCATGGTTGCCACGCCATAATTGCCGAAGGTGGTCATGGCATCAAACCATTGGGGATGTGACAGAGGATCACGGTGCATCGGTGAGCACCGGTTGCACATGATGGCGAGTGCAGTGAATACGGACGGCCACTCTCTGAGACGATCTCCCATGTTGTTTAATTTATTTTCATCTGCCCAGAGACCTAAGGCTAGCTGCGCCGCCAATGACGACCAATACAGTTTGGGGTGCATGACTCTCAATGCAGCGGCGATGAGCACCGCCGGTCTTTGCATTGCCCGACAGAAAGATGGTCCGTCAACCTCTTTAAGAGTCGCCGAGACTTGCGGATGAAATTTTGGTGGCTATGAGAGTTGGAATGGATGCCGTTGATTAGGATGGGTGACTCACCGGGTGTCCTTGCATAAACCATGCCGGGGACATGTTGATACATCCCGGAGTACTGCCGCTTTGACTTGAATAAAAGTTTGAAGAATGGGTCCTCCAGTTATTGCTCGTGGCAGCGCTGCTTGTCACACTTCTGGCCAGTGGAACTGACACCATTTTAGTTGCCGCCAACATGTCATTCTAACGCCATCAATATAATCTTTGGCAATTCGAGTGCAGCTTACCTGTATGGCCCCATCAATTGCGCCGGGAAGATACCATAAGATGATGATACCGAACTTGTCACACACAACTGCCGGCCTCTCAAGATGGATCTGGCTCTCAGGCAGATACCGGGCGAGAAGGCTGTCTTCTCGAGCAGGGTTGATGCCTTTTTCCTTCATCTGCAGAACATCTGCATACCTGGCAACATCTAAATTAATAGTGACTAATATTGATGGGATTAGATCACAGATTGTACCAGCCGAAACAAGTCATACCAGGGTTCTGATAGGCATCAGCGAGGGTATTGGCTAGTTTCAAGCATGCCATGAGCATAACAAAATCTAGTTCGAGTGGGGGAATAGCATTGGGCCGACCGCTGATCAGGGCAAGGAACTGGCGAAGAAACATATTCGCTAGCAATATGGGTTGTGGCCAAGGCCCAGTCAGAAGGAATATTAATCATGGCTTTGATGTAACATGCTAGGCATTGCACTTATATGTCTCCTGGAACGCCTGGTGACTAACAAACAACATTGTTAACATGAGGATGGACGTAAGGAGGCATGCGTACTGCACAGTTGTCTTTACCTAACTCCGTATATTTAGAGATCACTGTCGAACGTTTGCCGAGCTGGTGTTCGATATAGAAACGGTCGCGGCGCACTCACCACCAGTAATTGAAAACATCAGCGGGACACTGTCTACACAAGAACTTGAAGATGTGCAAGATCTATCCTCAACATTGACTCAGGGTGACAATGCTCTGTCTGGCTGAAGCCAAGGATTGTCTGGTAGGTCCCCGTACTGGGTCATTTCCGATGACCTGATTCTTCGCCGAATCTTCATGCATGGGTCTGCCGCCGCCGGTGAGAATTCATACCATGTGATATTATGTTGGCAGTGCCACAGTCCGCCTGGTGTCATCCCACAGGCGCCGGCGTATGTTGAACTGATTTTTGAATCGCTGTTGACCTGGGATCCGATTACCTGATTCCTCGCCGAATCTTCATGCATGGGTCTGCCGCCTGGCGAGAATTCAGACCTGTGTGATATCATTTGGCAGTGCCACAGTCCCCCCCCCCGGTATCATCCCACAGGCGCCGGCGTATGTTGAACTGATTTGTGAATGGCTGTTGACCTGGGATCCTGATGCACCTGATTCCTCGCCGAGTATCTATGCATAGGTCTGCCGCTGCCGCCGAGAATCCATGCTATATGGTATTATGTTTGGTAGTGTCACAGGCCCCCCTCCCCCGGTGTCATTCAGAAGCATGGGGTAATACCTGGTGACGACCTATACCCCGCAGCATTATCTTCCGCAGTACTACAGCCCCCCCCCCTCCCCGGTGTCATCCCGAAATATGCTAAGCTGTAGGCTAGTGTATATGGGCCCACCCCTCACTGTCGAGTAGCACCTACCATGTATAGCCTATACATTATAATACCACTATCCTATATATTTTGGTATTCCATAATGTATATACTGTAGGCCCACCCTTGACCCTCGGGTCATATCTAGCTCCTGGCCCACCCCATATACTGGGTTACAATCCCATATGTGGGCCCATCCCTTATACTAGGCTTACATTGTAATGTGGGCCCATGGTGGGTTGGCCCTACACTTAGGGTGCATTGTCAACATGGGCTGTCCTATAAGTAGGGAGATATGTCACTGCATTATGTGGTCAGGAGATCACCTGCTGCTCCGGGAACTCGGTAACTTTGATTTATTACCTCCTCTGAGTACGGTTGACTCACATTTTGGTGGTCGGAACTTGGCTTCTTGTAGGGCAACACAAGCTTCACACCCCGGATTCCACATTCTGCAAGACAACCTAAGCACCATCAGAGGCCATGTCAAGAGAGCACCTGCTGCTCTCTTCAGAAACATCTCAACTTTGGTTGGCCATTTAACACGGAAAGTATTAACTAAATTATGTGTTGAGTTCCAGGTCCCGGAACTTGGAACTTGGAACTCGGTACAGTTGACTCCAATTCTGGTGGTCAGAACTTGGCTTCTTGTAGGGCAACACAAGCTTCGCACCCCGGATTCCACATTCTGCAAGACAACCTGTGCACCATCAAAAAGTATTAACTAACTTATGTGGTGAGTTCCGGGTCCTGGAACTCGGAACTCGGTACAGTTGACTCAAATTCTGGTGGCCAGAACTTGGCGTCTCGTAGGGCAACACAAGCTTCGCACTGCCATGTCAGGAGATCACCTGATGCTCCGGGAACTTGGTAACTTTGATTTATTACCTCCTCTGATTTGGTTGATGTACAACTACCTCAGCTCCATCATGTCTACAATTATGATACACATGGGCCCACCCATCTATATTGTATACCACCCTCGGCCCACCGGTCTAATTAATATGCGTCTGGGCCCACCCATGAATGTGATAACAAGTACCTACCCATCTATCTCATACACATCTACCTTAATACACCCATCTGCATAATATCCAACTACCTCAGCCCACCCATCTACCTAATATTCATTTACATCGGCCCACTCATCTACTCTATATATTCCCTGCATGGGCCCACCCGCCTCCATCAGGAATAATTTGCCTCCCGGCCCATCCGTCATAGTCGAGGATATTTTTATCATGGGCCCATGGTCCGCTGGCCCGTATCATACGGGATATTATGCACATCTGTTCCCTCGTATTATACAGAGATAGGTCACTGTAATATGTGCGACCGGATCACTCAAACCGAATCTCAAGAAAATCAAGAAGTTACCGTCGCATGATGGGCAAAATAAACTACGTAAAACCAGGAATGGAACTACAAAGGCAGGTCTACTCACCATTGCTCATACATCGCTGATGCATCTGGTCGCTGACATCGGCCAAGGCAGCATCGCGGTCGGCGGGATCTGAAAATATATTGGACCTG
Organism: Suillus variegatus; assembly: GCA_016647645.1. Lineage (NCBI taxonomy): Eukaryota > Fungi > Basidiomycota > Agaricomycetes > Boletales > Suillaceae > Suillus > Suillus variegatus. The sequence goes on from JABBWF010000082.1 coordinate 174,876, forward strand.
GAAGCTCAGGATGCCATCGACATGGCCTCCGACAATAGTTTCTGGGACGCAGAAACTAGGGTGAGTGACTTCCAGCTCTGGCGTGGTGCTCAGTGGAACTTACTATACAAATGTTTCAGCCTAGTGATTGGGGTCTGGATTCAACAGTTGCTACAGCAGTGGAGGTGTGTTTGTTTGACTTATCAACGGCAGCACATGTTGACCCATGTCAGCATTCCATTCGCTACCATCCGCGAAAATGTGACAAATGCAAGAAATCAGGCATCCCTTGCATTGTCCTACTGGACAAAACGGTTGGATGCACACGACTCATTTGTGCGAATTGCGACAGGACAAAGGTTACTTGTGCAATTGATGGAATGGGTGTCCGGGACAGGTTGCAGGCTCAAGCCAAAGCAATGGCGGTGAAACAAGCAGCCGATCGTCCCAAGCGCTCCAGGTCGCATGTCCCCAAGGCCTGAGCTGTCAGCGAGATGCTCAAAAAGGACTCTCCAGCCCCATTGACCATGCCAGCCATGCCTTTATCCACCCCTGCTGTGAAAGAGATTACTGAACATGGTGGTGAGTCCAGCTACCCCAGAATTGCGCTTGAACTTATCTGCCCTAGATGTTGAGGAACAACCAATCAACTCGACTGTGACTCCTGCGGAAGTGACGCTGTTCTCACCCATTGCCAAACCCGGGCAGACCAGCTTTCTCATATCCGGATTGACATTGAGTGGTGGGACTGGTGTCACCTAATTTCATGCAGTTTTGACTACTTGGTTTATATGCTTTGCTTTGGATACTAGTGCTATAGTTGATGTCTCTACTGCACATATTACAGTGACCTATCTCCGTATAATACGAGGGAACGGACGTGCATAATATCCCGTATGATACGGGCCAGCGGACCATGGGCCCATGATAAAAATATCCTCGACTATGACGGATGGACCGGGAGGCAAATTATTCCCGATGGAGGCGGGTGGGCCCATGCAGGGAATATATAGAGTAGATGAGTGGGCCAATGTAAATGAATATTAGGTAGACGGGTGGGCCGAGGTAGTTGGATATTATGCAGATGGGTGTATTAAGGTAGATGTGTATGAGATAGATGGGTAGGTACTTGTTATCACATTCACGGGTGGGCCCAGACACATATTAAATTAGACGGGTGGGCCGAGGGTATTATAAAATATTGTATTAGACAGGTGGGCCCAGACGCATATTAATTGAACGGGTGGGCCAAGGGTGGTATAAAATATAGATGGGTGGGCCCATGTGTATCATAATTGTAGACATGATGGAGCTGAGGTAGTTGTACATCAACCAAATCAGAGGAGGTAATAAATCAAAGTTACCAAGTTCCCGGAGCAGCAGGTGATCTCCTGACATGGCCTTTGATGGTGCACAGGTTGTCTTGCAGAATTTGGAATCCGAGGTGCAAAGCTTGTGTTGCTGTACGAGAAGCCAAGTTCTGATTACCAACCTTTGGGTCAACCATACTCAGAGGAGGTAATAAATCAAAGTTACCGAGTTCCTGGAGCAGCAGGTGATCTCCTGACATGGTGGTGCGAAGCTTGTGTTGCCCTATGAGATGCCAAGTTCCGACCACCCAAATTTGGGTCAACTGTACCAACTTCTGAGTGCCGAGTGCCGAAGCCTGAGACCCGAAAATATGTACACAACATGTCCATTTTTGACTCACTGCACAAATCACCAAGTTTCGAGTGCCAAAGCATGAAACTTGAAACCCAGTGTGCAACATGTTGATTTTTCATTTATATCACACAAATAACCAAGTGCCAAGTGCCAAGTGCCAAAACCCGAAAATATGTACACAACATGTCCATGTTTCACTCAATGCACAAATCACCGAGTTTTGAGTGCTGAAACCCAAAACTTGAAACCCAGTGTGCAAAATGTTGATTTTTTATTTATATCACACAAATCATCAAGTTCCGAGTTCCGAGTGCCGAAGCCTGAGACCCGAGACCCAAAAATATGTATGCAACATGTCCGTTTTTTACTTGTTGCACAAATCACCAAGTTTTGAGTGCCAAAACCTGAAACTCGAAACCCAGCGTGCAACATGATGATTTTTCATTTATATTACACAGATCATCGAGTTCCGAGTGCCGAGGGCCAAAACCCGATGCCCGAGACCCGAAAATATGTACACAACATGTCCATTTTTTACTCATTGCACAAATCACCGAGTTTTGAGTGCCGAAACCTGAAACTCGAAACCCGGCGTGCAACATGTCCATTTTTCATTTACATTACACAAATCATTGAGTTCCGAGTGCCGAGTGCCGAAACCCGAAGCCTGAGACCCGAAAATATGTACACAACATGTCCATTTTTCACTCACTGCACAAATCACCAAGTTTCGAGTGCCAAAGTGTAAAACTTGAAACCCAGTGTGCAACATGTTGATTTTTCATTTATATCACACAAATCATCGAGTGCCGAGGGCCGAAGCCCGAGACCCGAGACCCAAAAATATGTATGCAACATGTCCATTTTTCACTTGTTGCACAAATCACCAAGTTTTGAGTGCTGAAACCTGAAACTCGAAACCTGGCATGCAACATGTTGATTTTTCATTTATAGTACACAGATCATCAAGTTCCAAGTGCCGAGGGCCGAAACCCGATGCCCGAGACCCGAAAATATGTACACAACATGTCCAATTTTCACTCATTGCACAAATCACCGAGTTTTGAGTGCTGAAACTCGAAACTCAGCATGCAACATGTCCATTTTTCATTTACATTACACAAATCATCGAGTTCCGAGTTCCGAGTGCCGAGACCCGAAGCCCAAGACCCGAAAATATGTATGCAACATTTCCATTTTTCACTCACTGCACAAATCACTGAGTTTCAAGTGCCAAAGCATGAAACTTGAAACCCAAGTGCCAATTTGTCCAGTCCCACATATCGAGTCCCGAGTTCCGGAACCCCCGAACCCCGGAACCCAGCAGTCCACAATTTTGGGGTTCGGGGGTTGGTAAATTGTTTATGGATATCCAAAAGGTTGATTCAAACATTTTTGAAAAATGTCATCTCAAATGTCAAGTCCTGAGCTCTGGGTTTCGGGACTCAGCACCTGGCACCCGGCACTCGGGGTTCGGGGGTCAAAAAATGTGTATGGATATATGAGTATTTCCTGCGTTCCAGGTTTCAGGACTATTTTTCAAAAATGTTTGAATAAACCTTTGTATATTCATAAACATTTTGCCGACCCCTGAACCCCAAAATTGTGGACTGCTGGGTTTCGGGGTTCGGGGGTCCCGGAACTCGGGACTTGATATGTGGGACTGGACAAGAATATCTTTGTTTTAAGTGTTGTGTTGAATATCGAGTTCCGGGCTTCGGCACTCGGGACTCAGTAATTCAAATGTTTGCTACTCGCAGAGGTAACAGGCCGAACCCCGAACCCCGAGACCCGAAAATATGTATGCAACATTTCCATTTTTCACTTGTTGCACAAATCACCGAGTTTCGAGTGCTGAAACTCAAAACTCAAAACCCAGTGTGCAACATGTTCATTGTTCATTTACATTACACAGATCATTGAGTTCTGAGTGCCAAGGGCCAAGACCCGAAGCCCGAGACCCGAAAATATGTATGCAACATTTCCATTTTTCACTTGTTGCACAAATCACCAAATTTCAAGTGCTGAAACCCGAAACTCAAAACTGGGTGTGCAACATGTCCATTGTTCAATTATATTACACAAGTCATCGAGTTCTGAGTTCTGAGTTCCGAGGGCCGAAACCTGAACCCCAAAAATATGTGCACAACATGTCCATTTTTCACTCATTTCACAAATCACCAAGTGTCGAGTGTCAAAACCTGAAACCCGGTACTTCAAATGGAACACAAATTGTATTTGTATGTATTATCCATTGGTGTAGGGCTCAAATAACCTGGGAATTGTATTTGTCAGTACTCAGTACTTGGGACTTGGTACTCGGCACTCAGTGATCGGTGGTCAGTGGTTGGTACTCGGGACTCGGTACTCGGTACTCGAGACTCGGGACTCAGGACTCGGTACTCAGTACTTGGTACTTGGTACTTGGGACTCGGGACTCAGTACTCAGCACTCGGTGATCGGTGGTCAGTGGTTGGTACTTGAGACTCGGTAGTTTTTCCCTGATACCCACCAAAAAACCCACACCCACAAGGTGGGTGTGGGTATATCATGGGGTATGGGTGGGGGTAGTGCTACTCATACCCCGGGGTTCACCCACGCTATTCCCTATCAGTACTCAGTACTCAGCACTCGGTGATCGGTGGTCAGTGGTTGGTACTCGAGACTCGGTAGTCAATATAGGCAAATGATAATGAAAAATGACAGTTGTAGTCCACGTCAAGGTGAGTGACTTGGTAGTCTTTCCTTGTCATTCAGCATAAACATCAGCAATAATGAAAAAATGAAAGTTGTTATTATGCTTAACTTCCTTACCAAAGGTTGTAGTCCAAGTCCAGGTGAGTGTAGTGGTAGTCTTTTCTTGTCAATTGGTTATCTTGTTACTCATTACGCAGTACTCGGTACATGGTAATTGGTACTCAGTATTTGGTTTTGATACTCGGTATCTGGGAATCAGTAGTCAGCTTAATGAAGGTTGTAGTCCGAGTCTAGGTGAGTTTATTTGTAGTCTTTTCTCGTCCATTGGTTACCATGTGACCAAGATATAAGCTAAAGAAATCCAAAACATCAATAATGACAAATGAAATACATGTGTGCAGTAAGTGAGTCTAAAGATAAAAGAATGAATATTAATAGCGAGACTTGCACATTATGTCGAGATATCCAACATAACAAGCCTGTGATGTGATCAGAGACCTGGAATAACACCCATATACATCCATTATAATAGCTTAAAAGCTTAGAAATATTCATGAAGGATTGATGTAATGATAGGCAAAATGACATATGTGTGGAGAGTGACAATAGACATCTTTTATACAAAGTCACATTTATATATGATTCAGGCTGAAAATATCATTACAAATATGTAGGATAGATCGTAAACTACCCAAGGAACCCATACTGCCTACTGCCCTGAGGGTAGGGGGTGGGTAGAAGGGATATAGTGAAAATATGAGTTGACCCAGCATTAAAGTCCTACCACTGCTCAACTAACCATTTTCGATGCTTTGGGTCTTTGAAGTTTCCCACACTCAATTTCTTACCCATTTCACTTCCTCAGTACTCAATTCTTGGTTGATTTGTCTGTAAATTTATGTCGATGATACTTAAGATATTTGAAATGTACCCCAGGTTTCTGATTATGAAGATTCAATGTTTTGAAGGCATGGGCCCCTTATCAGGCGAAATGACAAGTATACACACTAGCTCACAAACTCCAGCCTATCGTGAGCTGATCTTGGTCATAAGAAGCAAGAATATAAGCTATGCTCATTATATATTAAAAGGTTGGATCATGGATGCAAGGGCAAGATACTGAAAATTGTATATTGACTACCGACCACCAACTACCAACTACCGAGTACCGAGCACTGACAAATACAATTCCCAAGTTATTTCAACCCTACATCAATGGATAATACATACAAATATAGAATCCATGTCCATTTGAAGTACCGGGTTTCGGGTTTTGGCACTCAACACTTGGTGATTTGTGCAATGAGTAGATGGGCATGTGGCATACATGTTTTTGGGCTTCGGGTTTTTGGATTCGGCCCTTGGCACTCAATGATCTGTGTAATGTAAATGAACAATGAACATGTTGCACACTGGGTTTCGAGTTTCGGGTTTTGGCACTTGAAACTCGGTGATTTGTGCAACAAGTGAAAAATGGAAATGTTGCATACATATTTTCAGGTCTCGGGGTTCGGGTCTCGGCCCTCGGCACTCGGAACTTAATGAATTGTGTAATGTACATGAAAAATGGACATGTTGCACACTGGGTTTCAAGTTTCATGCTTTGGCACTTGAAACTCGGTGATTTGTGCAGTGAGTGAAAAATGGACATGTTGTGTACATATTTTCGGGTCTCTGGGCTTCGGGTCTCAGCCCTCGGCACTCGGAACTCGATGATTTGTGTGATATAAATGAAAAATCAACATGTTGCACACTGGGTTTCAAGTTTCACGCTTTGGCAGAACTCGAAGTTGTTGATTTAGATATCACCCGAAACCTGAACACCCGAATGTCAAATTTTCAGTGCCCGAACCCCCAACCCTGACTGCTGGGTGCCAGGGTGCCGAGTCCCGAAGCCTGGAACTCAGGATTTGACATTTGAGATGAACGAAATTTTTCAGACATGTTTGAATTAACCTACGTATATCTATAAACATTTCACTAACCCCTGAACCCTGAAAGATATTTTTGTTGTCTTACATACCAAATTCCGAGTTCCGAGTTCCAGGACCCCCGAAACCCGAAACCCGGCAGTCCACAATTTCGGGGTTCGGGGGTTGGTAAAATGTGTATGGATATATGAAGGGTTGGTTTAAACATTTTTAAAAGATGTCTCATATCAAATGTCAAGTCCCAAGTTTCGATTTCCGGGTTTCAAGAGTGCTGAGTCCCGAAGCCCGGAGTCCCGAAACCCGGAGTCCTGAAACCTGGAAATCAAAACTTGGGACTTGACATTTGATATGAGACATCTTTCAGAAATGTTTCAATCAACCTTTCATATATCCATACACATTTTACCAACCCCCGAACCCCGAAATTGTGGACTGCCAGGTCTCGGGGTTCGGGGGTCCCGGAACTCGGAACTCGGGAAATTTGGGGAGATCAATAAAATTTGATTTACAATCGAGTTGATTGACAAACACATTGATTTACCCATGTTTAAAATATATTTTTGTTCTACATACTGAGTTCCGAGTTCCGGACCCCCGGACCCCGAGACCCGGCAGTCTCGGGTTTCGGGGGTCCCGGCACTCGGAACTTGGGGAGATTTGGGGAGATCAATGAAATTTGATTTACAATTGAGTTGATTGACAAACACATTGACTTACCCATGTTTGAAATATATTTTTGTTTACACATACTGAGTTCCGAGTTCCGGACCTCCGAACCCCGAAACCCGAGACCCGGCAGTCCACAATTCCAGGGTTCGGGGGTTGGTAAAATGTGTATGAATATATGAAAGGTTGAATGAAACATTTTTGAAAGATGTCTCATATCAAATGTCAAGTCCCAAGTTTCAACTTCCGGGTTTCGGGAGTGCCAAGTCCCGAAACCCAGAGTCCTGAATCCCAAAATTCAAAACTTGGGACTTAACATTTGATATGAGACATCTTTCAAAAATGTTTCATTCAACCTTTCATATATTCATACACATTTTACCAACCCCCGAACCCCGGAATTGTGGGAGACTGCCGGGTCTCGGGTATCGGGTGTCCGGAACTCGGAACTCGGTATGTCTAAACAAAAATATATTGCACACATAGTTAAGTCAATGTGTTTGTCAATCAACTTGATTGTGAATCAAATTGAATTGATCTCCCCAAATTGTCCCAAGTTCCAAGTTCCAAGTTCCAGACACCCGATACCCGAGACCCGGCAGTCTCAGGTTTCGGGGTTCGGGTGTCCGGAATTCGGAACTCGGTATGTCTAAACAAAAATATATTGCAAACATGGGTAAGTCAATGTGTTGTCAATCAACTCGATTGTAAATTAAATTGTATTGATCTCCCCAAATTCTCCCAAGTTCCAAGTTCCGGACACCCGATACCCGAGACCCGGCAGTCTCGGGTTTTGGGGTTCGGGGGTTGGTACATCTCGGTTTGGGGTTTGGCACTGAAAATTTGACATATATATTTTTGTGAGTGTTGTGCTTCTGGTGTCCATGCTTAGAAATAGGATTTGTTGCACACCAGGGTTCAGGTGTGGGGTTTTTCCACTTCAGTCCTGGATTATTGGTCAATGCCACACATGGTCGATTCATGTTTTTGTGCTTAGGGGTTTAGATTTGGTGGTCGATGGTAGGTATATGCACTCATAGTGTACATGTATCCTATGTGTTTGATTCGCTGGTGGCTACATCAGCTGTATGTCTTGATGGAACATATCTAGGCTCACCCATATATGTAATACACCCCTGTCGGCCCACCCGTCCATGTATTATCCCCCACGTCGGCCCACCCGTCTATGTAATACATCCTATGTTGGCCCACCCGTCTATATAATACATCCTGCATCGGCCCACCCGTCTATATAATTATACCCCACCTCGGCCCACCTGTCTATGTAATAAATATTTTATCGCACCCTCGGCCCACCGATCTATTTGATATCCCTTTCGTCGGCCCACCTGTATATGGAATACACCCTACGTCAGCCCACCCGTCTATGTAATATTCCCCTACCTTGGCCCACCCATATATGTAATACACCCACGTCGGCCCGCCCATCTATATAACAATATTTGGCTTACATCTCTCTTCAGCCCAGCTGTCTATAATATCCTACTCTACATATTACCCAGATGGGCCCACCCATCTCCATGAATGATCATATTCCCCCGGCCCATCTGTCAACATTAAGGATATATATATCATTGGCATACATGGGCCCACCCGTCTCCATCGGAAATAATATGTGTCCCGGCCCATCCGTCATCATCGAGAATATACACAACATGGGCCCATGATCAGCTGGCCCGTCTCATACGGGATATTATGGAGGTCGGGTGGCCCGTATAATACAGAATTTGTCACTGAAGGGGCTCGCCGTGTTGACCAGAAGTGGAGTAACCATTGACATCTGAGTGATGTGAAAGAGTACGGTGGAGAGGTGGGCCAGAGAATAAGGTTGTCCTTCCTGACATAGTAACTTGGCGGTGAGGAATTTCTCCGCACTTTCGGTATCCGTGACACAGCTCTGCAACACTTCTATTTCCTCCACAGTCGTGGGGTTTCTGATGGTTCTACAGGTGTTAGGTCCATTGGATGGGGTCAGGGAGTGTGCCTTGGGTTGGCTTGCTCCGGTGCCGGTGCTAAATCTTCTTGGAGGCATGTTAGTGGTAAAATTTTATGAAATACGTATCTGAAAGGTGGTGATTGATGGTTTTGAGAGTCTTCTGGTTGGCCTTGAGGGTGGCGACGACGCTGTTGGGTGACATTGGCACTGTTGGGCGCGTTGATCTCGAGGGGTGCTCAAGGTCTTTTTCGGGGTGCCACTTAGTACGTGACTAAGAAGCGATTGGCTTCAGCTTATGTGCTGCACCCCTTACCTGAGTATGTGCCCCTAACTTCCGAAGGCTATTGGATGATGTCCAGAGTCCAATGTCCGATGCATGGGAATTCCAGTGGACATTCGGTAATGAGAGATAAGACTAATCCAGATGATGTCCGAACTAGAAAGGAAACAGCAGAGGACTACCAGAGGTAGAGGCGGAGGAGGTGATAAGTCTATAGGAGTCAATCCTAAGACTATCGGAGGATGACAAGAGGAGAAACTCAAGTCAGACGGAGGAGGGAATGAGCAGAGTCTAAGATAATATTTGAACTAAGGATCTACAGGGAATCTACAGGGTTTATATACTACTGAGGACATAATGGAGAATCAGTCAGTGCAGTGTGAGGCTATGTGAGGCTATGGACGGAGCATATGGAACACCTAACACTAGTCCACCGGAAGTCAATTAAATGAAGACGGAAATGAAGAAGGGACAGAGATTAAGTACAGCCGGTTATAGGTATAGCCAGATGTCTGGAGACAGGGGCTAACTGAGAAGGGAACAGCTCCAGAAGATAGAAGTTGGTCGGATCCGGAAGTCCAGAAATGATTTGTGTGATAGGTCTGGGTCCAGAATGTGGGATATGACAAGTGCAATGGATGAGGGTATTGAAAGTGTTGATGAACCAGATGATAGAATCAGACATTTCGGGTCTGATGCAATGGGTGATGGAAGGATGGAGCTATGACAGGAAACTGTGGGTGAACAGGGTGTATCTTCAGAATGATGAGGGAATGTGTTTCAGGTGTTTCGGTGTAGAGACTCATGCCTCTCATTGCATGATATGGCAGTTTTCACTAGGGAGTACATGGCACGAACTGGTGGCATCACTCTGTATGCTTTCTGCAGCTATTCCTATATGAGGCGCAGCTTTCCCGCGCAACGCGCAATGTACGCGTGACTTCCCGCGCTTCACGATGTATATGTGCGCACGCTTTCCCGCGCTTGAGTGCCCTATAGCGCCAGCCATCCAGAAGCATCCATCCACTGTCCATCAAGTTCACTAGTGCATATATTTCCATTTCCCTTATTTGCATATCGTTCCACTTTTATTATTATCATGGACCCTTACTTACCTATATCCTTACATACCTACTCGGTAGTGCTTCGGCCCCGCATGACAGCGCTTAGGCGCCATACTTAAGCACCAGCATTACATACTATTACCTACTTTCCACTTTGACTTTTACTTTACCTTCTTACTTTCCACTTTACTTTTTACTTCACTTTTACTCACCCACCTACTACCTAGCAGAACATAGTTGAAATCTATTCTTTGACACCTTACATATAATGTCTCCTAGCTTGCATCTCTCACCTCTTGTCTTGCATCCTATCATCACTTAAGCAAACTCACCCTTACTATCTCTTGTTTCTGCATACACGCGTGCACTTTCCCGCGCTTCGCGCAAGTATGCGCGCACGTTCCCACGCCTTCTTGCCTGGTGCGCACCTGCACTTTCTCGCACTTCACATTGGCCAACCAGTAGCGCCTTCAGTGCCTACTAGATCCTCGCTGCACTCACTTCCCCTTTAGGGTTGAACCGCACTTGTTGTTCAAGTATAGCAGACCAGGCAAACCGCGACCTTACAACATTTACAGATACGGTCGGGACCTCGTTCTTGCTCACTGTATTGTTGTTTCTACATGCTCATTTACATGTGGATTTTTGGATGCGACAATTCAAAATGATACCTAGACCAAGTGA